>CAUYQV010038578.1:0-24567 GCA_963574575.1 Galagoides demidoff | reverse complement strand
CTGTGCCCACCTGGTTTTCTACCTCTGAGATGACATCCCCGTTAGACACCAGCAAGTGTTTAATTCTGTCTATTCTGACCTCGGGTGGTGGGATTTTCCTCCTGCTGGTCATGCTCTGAATCTGACCCAGTCTGCCCACAGCCCCACTATCCGCTGCCCATTCTGACCCCAGTGGCTCTGCACGGATTGTGAACTTCTTCCTTATTCCCCAAACCCTTCCTTCTTGGGATGGCTTCCTGCCGTATCCTTGCCACCTATTTTTTCTCTCCATATTTTCTTCCTCCCTCAATAATTTTCCTCTTGTACGGATGTTTCAGAGAGAACACTTGGTTACCAAGTCAGGCAAAAAGCAGGATCCAGTCTAAGCTTGTTAAATGAAAACATAAATAACAAATCTGGGCGCGGCACCTGTGGCTCAATCGGCTAAGGCGCCAGCCACGTACACCTAAGGTGGTGGGTTCAAATCCCCAGCCCGGGCCCGCCAAACAACAATGATGGCTGCAACGAAAAAATGGCCAGGTGTTGTGACGGGCGCTTGTGGTCCTAGCTACTTGGGAGGCTGAGGCAGGAGACTCACTTGAGCCCAGGAGTTGGAGGTTGCTATGAGCTGTGATGTCATGGCACTCTACCCAGGGGGACAGCTTGAGGCTCCGTCTCAAAAAAAAAAAAAAAAAAGAGTTTGGCACTCTGAGACACACAAACTGTGGCTCTGTCTCCCTGAGCACTGTGGGAGCTGGTTACAAAACCTCTTCAGGTCCTATTTTCCTTATGTAAGAATGGAATGCTCACCGCTCCTGTTTATTTATGAAGAATAACCAGGGGCTCGGCGCCTGTGGCTCAAGTGGCTAAGGCACCAGCCACATACACCTAAGGTGGCGGGTTCGAATCCAGCCCGGACCTGCCAAACAACAATGATGGCTGCAACCAAAAAACAGCCGGGCATTGTGGCGGGCGCCTGTGGTCCCAGCTACTTGGGAGGCTGGGGCAGGAGACTTGCTTGAGCCCAGGAGTTAGAGGTTGCTGTGAGCTGTGAAGCCACAGCACTCTACCCAGGGGGATAGCTTGAGGCTCTGTCTCAAAAAAAAAAAGAATAACCAGGACAATGTACAAGGCTGTACTCTGTATCACACAAACAATTTTGAGAAAGTTTCACTTTGTCATAGCTCAAAGCAACCTCAAACTCTTGGGCTCAAGTGATCCTCTTGCCTCAGCCTCCTGAGTAGCTGGGACTATAGCCGGCCACAATGCCTGGCTGTTTTTAGAGGTGGGGTCTCGCTCTTGCTTAGGCTGGTCTGGAACCTCTGAGCTCAAGCAATCCACCTGCCTCAGCCTCCCAGAGTGTTTGGATTAAGGGGTGTGAGCCACCGGTGCCCAGCCTGTATCATGCAAATCTTAACTATTTACATAAGTTCATTATCAAAGGTAATGATAGTTTATCATGTATGGAAAACTAGCAACATGCCAGGCCCTGCACTAGATACTTTACCTGCAAAGACTCATAGAATTCTTTGATCACAGGATGAAGAAAGAGATTCAGAGGGATCAAGTAATGCCCCCACCCCTACAAAACAAAACAAAACAGCCAGGTATCTCACTAGTGTAGAAAGATTACAATATCAAAAGGCTAGCACTTTTGGAGCCTTAGGACCAAATTAAAGAAATAAAGCAACCTGGCTGGGCTCACAGTAAGTATTCGAATACTTTGTAGCAAGGACAGTGAAGGAGGGCGGAGAAATAAAAGGATGAGGAATGAGGGATATGGGAATAGAGTGGAAAATTGTATTTACTATTACCGGTATAACTTTCTAAATTTGTAAAATGAAGGGGGAAACAGCCACTAATATTTGCTTAACACAAATCACATATTGTAAAGTCCCACAAACTCTTCTCAGCTGGTGGGTCCTTGCTGAAGATACTAAATCTTAAAATTGGGGGCATCTGCCCTAAGGTTGAGAGGGAAGAGAAAGCAAATGGGATTTGATTTGATTTTTTAAAAAGAGCATTGATTTCAAATTATAAGTATTTTCTTTATTTGATATTGGAGCTCAACAGCTGTAGAGCTCATCCCATCAAAATACCCCTGGTCCTGCCCCTCCTCCATTTTACAGATAAGGTAAATCAAGCCTCAGGGTAGGGCGGTGACATCACTTCAGGTAACATCACTGAAGGTGCAGGGCAAATTCTTGGCAAAGCTGGGACCCAGCCCTAGGTTTCTTGACTCTTAGGCCAGTGTTTCTTTCTTTTTTTTTTTTTTTTGAGAGTCTCACTATGTTATCCTTAGTAGAGTGCCGTGGCGTCACAGCTCACAGCAACCTCCAATTCTTGGGCTTAAGTGATTCTCTGGCCTCAGCCTCAGACTACAGGCACCTGCCACAACACCCAGCTATTTTTTGTTGCAGCTGGCCCCTGGCCGGGTTCGAACCTGCCACCCTTGACATATGTGGCTAGCGCCCTAACCACTTTGCTACAGGCTCTGAGCCCAGTGTTTCCTTTTCTAACCCAAGCTGCCTAACTCCAATCCGCTAGCAGAGGTTAGGCCTGTTGCGTGCAGTTAAGTAACAAAGTCTGGCATCATTACAGGCCAGATAACAAATACCAACGAGTCTCAGCAGGTGTGAGGTGCAAGGTTCCACGTAAGCCCCCAGACCTTGCTCCTCCTCAGGCACCTCTTAGCCACTCTCCCTCCCCGGCTTCCATTCCCTCTGGGTCTCCTTCTCTACCCCTTTCTCCTCAGTCAGCCCCCAAGGCTAGAAATGGCTCTTGGGCCACCAGGGGCTGGGTTGGGGGCAGCAAGTGGGGAGTTTACCTGCACGAACAAAATAGCAGTGCAGGGAGTGCACGTGGACGTCTTCACTCACAGACTTGGCTGCAGCCACCAGGGCCTGGCCCACAATCTGACCCCCAAACAGCCGCTTGCTGGTGGGCACCCAGTAATGCCTTCCTCTGTGGGGAGAGGGGTAAAGAGGGAAAGACTTAGAGGCTGGGCCATATTCTACTGCCTTCAATGAGCCTCTAGTGCAGTGTTTTTCAACCTTTTCTACCTCACGGCACTCTTGAAGTTATTGTTAAACTTCTGTGGCACACTTAAATTATGTTGATCAAAAAACAGTAAAAATAAAGAATATACTTACTGTGCTTTGAACTTCTTTTGAAAATAATTTAATGACTAATCTTTAAAAATTTTCCTGGTACCCTGCGATCCTCTGACAGCACACCAGTTGAAAATCACTGCTTTAGTGCCTGATCTCTTAACCTTACTGGAGTTTGAGATCCTTTTGAGAATATGGTGAAAGCCATGGTCCCTTTTTCCAGGCAAATATCCTTACATCACTCTGCATAAAATTTCACAGCCTTGACCTCATAAACCCATATGTGATTCTGGTTAAGGATAACAAGCTAACCTTATTTTACACGAACAGATCAGGGATAAACAGTGACTTGAGCAAGGTCACACAGCTTAAACATTGCCAATTCTGGGCAGTACCCGGGTCTCCTCACTTAAAGTCCAATGTTTCATCCACGCCATACCAGGGTAAGGCCTTCAATGGACCAAGAGCTGAAGTGGGGTGGCCTGCATTAAGACTTCCCATTTACACTGCTCATCCACAGCCCAATTCTTTTTTTTTTTTTTTGAGACAGAGCCTCAAGCTATCCCCCTGGGTAGAGTGCCATGGCATCACAGCTCATAGCAACCTCCAACTCCTGGGTTCAAGTGAATCTCCTGCCTCCACCTCCCAAGCAACTGGGACCACAGGCGACCGCCACAACGCCCGGCCATTTTTTGGTTGCAGCCATCATTGTTGTTTGGCGGGCCCAGGCTGGGGATTTGAACCCGCCACCTTAGGTGTAGGTGGCTGGCGCCTTAGCTGATTGAGCCACAGGCGCCAAGCCCCCAATTCTTCTAAGAACTAGACTCAGAGATAGAAGGGTCCCCAGACGTCAAGTCTTACTCCTTTAGTGTACATGAGGAAACTGCTGCCTAGCCTCAGATATGAAAATGGTTGACCTGGACATGAGGCCAGTGAAGGATCTATGTCTCCAGCCTCCCACCGGCAGCCATTTAGCATTTTACATGAAAATGCATTGCAGGGGGCGCCTGTGGCTCAAAGGAGTAGGGCGCCGCCCCCACCCGCCTAAGGTGGAGGGTTCAAACCCAGCCCCGGCCACAAAAAAAAAAAATAAACAAACAAACAAACTCGGCGCCAGCCAAAAACTGCAAAAATGCAAAAAAAAAAAAAATGCATTGCCAATAGCTCTCCAGGAAGTTATTTATAATTCCCTAAATGGAAGAAAGGGAGGTAGAAGCCGCGGAGATCAAAGCTGTTACAAACCTCTATAGCAGTGGAGAATTTAGGATGCTGGGAAGGAAACTAGCTTAAGCTTCAGGGTGAGAAATGAGCTCCCAGACCCACCAAATGGTGCTGGGGATGGGTATTGTTAAGATAAAAGGATAATGAAGACGCAGGGAGCTGCCTGATCAGGAAGAGCCCGATCAGTTGTGCGCCCGTGAGCAAATCATCGTCTTCCCTATGGTGGCTTCCCCAAGGGGGGTTAAGGACAGGCTATCGAGAAGAGTGTATCAGGCCACCATTTACTTGCCCAAGTCGCCTGTACCTCCAAGGGGGGGGCTCCGCAGACCCCGCGCGGAGAAGACGGAAGCCAAAGTAGCGAGGGCAGCTCTCTCAGGGACAAATTCTCTCAATAATGTCAGAGCTTGCATCCCACGCACAGTCATCCTAGTCCTGGAGCTAGGGGCCTAGGGCGGCGTGTGTAGCGATTTGGAATCTCCTGTCCTAAAAGGGGGGTGGCAGACCGGATGCAGCTGGCTACCTGAAGAGATCCTCGTCTAGCGGCTCGAGGTTGAGCACGCTCGTGACCAGGACGCTACGGAGGTCGCCTGGTGGGTCGCCGCGGTCGCCCCCGCCCTGCTCCTCTTCTGGGACCTTCGGGGATGACATCTCGTTCATTCTCTGCGGGCCGGGGGTCACTGAGGTGGGTGGGACACCGAGAGATCTACAGAATCTGCTGGCGTTTCCGGCAGATTTTCCCAGTGACCGGAAGTCACCTGCGGACCCCCGAGCAAGCAGGATGCAGGCTATGACTGGTCAGTACTCCTGTCAGTCTTCTGGTGGGTGTGGCTATCCTTCTCTAGCAATTGGTGAAAAAGAGTGCCAATCTGAGTATCTTGTATGTGATTGGATGTGACAGTGAGGGGGGCAGATTCTCAGGCCTGGTTAATAACGACTGAGTGTCATTTTCCTTCTGTCAGATAGCAAAGACGCCCCCAGCCTCTTATAATTCCTATCAGGCCTAGAGCTTCTCCTCAGCTCCGTGATGGGCCACCCAATTGGGGCAATCCCTTAAGGCGTTCTGGGCCCACGCCAGCCTGTAAACCCACATTGGGTGCCCTCTGACCCTTAGTGTGGTCTTGGGAACCGGCTGGGACCAACCCCTAGTGTGGGCTGAGGGGGTGGCCATGGAGCTGGGCAGCTGCTTCAAGACCTATGAGGACTTCAAGAAGTGCTTCAGCGCCTACAAAAGGGAGAACAGGTGCTCCTTCATTCTCAGGGACTGCGTCTCTGTACGCTTCCACAACCTCAACCATGGCACCTCCATCCGCGAGGACATCCTGTAAGGGCGGGGCAGGGCGGGGCGGGAGGGTGGGAATGGGGGCTGACAATTCTCTGGAGGGCGGCCTAGAGGAGGAGGGAATGAACTTGGGCCCTGCTCTGTGTCTATGTAGCCATTCATTCAACAGGCACTCATTTAGCACCTGCTGCGTGCCTTGCGTTTTGACCACCCACCCACTTCACTTTCACTCCCACAAGCTTTACTGGAATTTATAGTAATTGTCATTTCTCCTCTTTTTTTTTTCTTTTTTTTTTTTTTTTGAGCACCTGCAGTAACCCAGGTACAAGTATGGCCTTCACAAAATGGATAGAAACGCCTTGGCGATAATCTCCTTCATCAGCTCCTCTTTACAAAGCAGTAACATGGCTATCTGTTGGTTAGTTCGTTCATTCATTCATTCATTTTGTAAATGGTTTTTGAGTTCTTGAGATTAACAACCGTTTTTCAGACACTTTCCATGTCCCAGGCAGCGTTCTGTCCTTTATGCATGCTTTACCTTGGAGGGCTTTTTTCAGAATTATAGGTAGATATTCTTTTTCCCACTTGGCCTATGAGAAAACAGTCTTGGAGGCCAAGACGGGGAGGGATAGAAAACTCAAGCGCCTTCAGGGCTCAGGTGAAAAAACCCAGTGTAAGAAAGTTTAACTTTCACCTTTAGAAGGAGGGAGAAATTGAAATAACTGACACCAGGACCTTGTGTTGAGACAAGAGAAGGGTAAACTGGGCAAAATGGAGAAACAGATGCCATCTAATCAACTCCAGCCAATGACTGCCACGTGAAAAGAAAGATAAGGTGTTGCTAGAATTTGGGGAAAGAATAGTCAGAAATGCAAAATTTGTATGAATTTATCCATTTTTTAAAGTTGAATATGAATTCAAGAAAAGATTGTTTTTGAGACAGAGCCTCAAGTTATCCCCCTTGGTAGAGTGCCATGGCATCACAGCTCACAGCAACCTCCAACTCCTGGGCTCAAGTGAGTCTCTTGCCTCAGCCTCCCAAATAGCTGGGATCACAGGCACCCGCCACAATGCCTGGCTATTTCTTGGTTGCAACCGTCATTGTTGTTTGGCGGGCCTGGGTTGGATTCGAACCCACCACCTTAGGTGTATGTGGCTGGCGCCTTAGCCACTTGAGCCACAGACGCGGAGCCTGAATTCAAATTTTAACACATAACATGCGGTCCAACTGTGAGAGTTAAAGCAAATCTGAGTTTGAGACTTGGATTGAAATTTTAGCCAAAGCTCCCCAATCAGGGAGCCAGGCTATATTCTTTCCACTTCTCTGAAGTCCATCTATACTGTGTGCCGGGTATAGATGACATAAAGATGAATAGGTATCCAAACTACCCCCTAGAGCTTAAGGTAGGATGACTTGGACTCAGATAAGCTAACTAGCATATAATAAATACTTTCTTTTATTTTTCTTTTTATTTATTTATTTATTTATTTTTGGTAGAGACAGAGTCTCACTTTATCACCCTCTGTAGAGTGCTGTGGCGTCACACTGCTCACAGCAAACTCCAGCTCCTGGGCTTAGGCAATTCTCTTGCCTCAGCCTCCCGAGTAGCTGGGACTACAGGCACCCGCCACAACACCTGGCTATTTTTTTGTTGCAGTTCGGCCAGAGCCAAGTTTGAACACGCCACCATCTGTATATGAGGCTAGCGCCCCACCCACTAAGCCACAGGCGCCACCCTAAATACTTTCTTTAAAAATGATATTGCAGACAAAGAAGTGACAAATGCCCGGGAGGTAGGGAAAGGCTTATGCTGGAATGAATGGCTTTTCTGGGCTATAAACTAATGCAGAGTATTAGGGTAAATCTATGATTAATTACTCAAAAGTATAGAGGACTTTGACCAGAAGAAGCCCTGCAGTTAGCTGGGCATTGAGGCAGCTGTAGTCCCAGCTACTTGGGAGGCTGAGGCAAGAGAATGGCTTAAAGCCAAAGAGTTTGAGGTTGCTGTGAGCTGTAATGCCACAGCACTCTACCAAGGGCAACACAGTGAGACTCTGTCTCAAAAAAAAACGCTTGGCCCTGGTAGCATAGTAGTTATGGTGCTAGCCACATTCACCAAGGCTATCAGGTTCGAACCCAGCCCAGGCCAACTAAACAACAATGACAACTGCAACAAAAAAAAATAGCAGGGTGTTGTGGCAGGCACCTGTAGTCTCAGCTACTTGGGAGGCTGAGGCAAGAGAATGGCTTAAAGCCCAAGAGTTGGAGGTTACTGTGAGCTGTGATACCTCAGCACTCTACTGAGGGTGACATAATGAGACTCTGTCTCAAAAAAAAGAAAAGAAAAAAGAAGAAGCAGTAGTGCAGAAGGACCTGTGGGAGCAAAGACACAGATATGTGAAAGAAGGTGGCACGTTAGAAAAACTGTGGGATGCCATGCTTGGCAGCAAATAAAAGTCAGTTGCAATCTATCTAAAGATTCTTTTTTTTTTTTTTTTTTTTTGAGACAGAGTCTCACTTTAACACCCTTGGTAGTGTACCGTAGCGTCATAGCTCACAGCAACCTCAGACTCTTGGGCTCAAGTGATTCTCTTGCCTCAGCCTCCCAAGTAGCTGGGACTACAGGTGCCCAGCACAATGCTCAACTATTTTTTAGGGACAGGGTCTCACTCTTGCTCAGGATGGTCTTGTACTTGTGAGCTCAAGCAAACCACCTGCCTCAGCCTCCCAGAGTGCTAGGATTATAGGCGTGAGCCACCACACCCAGCCTATCTGAAGGCTTTTTAGATAGTATTGTGAGGTATTTGGATTTTGTCCTATGTGGATAGCACCGTGCTAAGCAATGAGAGTAATAATTTAAAAAAAAATTACAATTGCCCCTAAACACCTTTCTGAAATACCATCCCCAGTGTCTAGCGTAGAGCATGGCCCATAAAAGGCATTAAATAATCGCTTTTGTTTTGGTTTTGAAGACATTGGGTTTTGCTTTGTTGCCCAGGGTGGTCTCAAGCTCCTGGGTTTAAGTGATCCTCCCACCTTAACCTCCTGAGTAGTTGGGATTACAAGCAAAAGCCAGCGTACCTGGCTCAAGCATTAAGTAACTGTTGGACAGTGAGTTATCAACTACTAAACACGTGATCCAGGGAACTGGGTGCTGCAGGAACTCGGAAAGAGAAAAATCACTGTGGGCTACAGAAGTAAGAGAAAGGGAGACTTGAACTCACCCATCAAAGACGGGAGGCATCAGGAGGTATATTGGCTTTCTATTTCCCACTCTAACAAATTACCACAAGTTAATGGCTTAAAATAACACAAATTTATTATCTTAAAGTTCTCTAGGTCAGAAGTCAGACACAGGCCCCCCTGGGCTATTAAGGTGTGTGGAGGGCTGTATTTCTTTCTGGAGTCCCTTGGGAAGAATTCATTTCCTTACCTTTGCCAGAGGCTGCCAATGTTCCTTGATTTACAGCCCCCATCCCCCATCTTCAAAGCCAGCAATGGCAGTTTGAGTCTGATCTTGCTTCTGTTGTCACATCTTTTTCCCTGACTCCTGTCTGCAGCCTCCTTTTTCTACTTTTAAGGATCCTTGTGATTATGTTGTGCCTATCCAGGTAATCCAGAATAAATTCCCTATTTTCAAGTCAGCTGAGAGCAACTTTAAGTTTCCTTTGCTGTGTAAGCCAGCGTATTTACAGGTCCTAGGAGTAGAACAGAGACATATTTGAGGGTCCGTTCTGCTTCCTACAGGAGGATTAACATCCTAGAGGAAGAAAGGGTGTGAGTCAGCATAGATGTTAACAAGATGTGCTTCTATTAGAAAGCACATCATGGGCGGTGCCTGTGGCTCAAAGGAGTAGGGCACAGGCCCCATATGCCGGAGGTGGTGGGTTCAAACCCAACCCTGGCCAAAAAAAAAAAAACAAAACACATCATAGTCATGTAAGTTTGCACATCCAAACAAGAAAGCAGTGAAGAGACCTTAGCTAAAAGGATGGATTTGTGCTGGAGCAACAGGAAGGAAAATGAGGGACCCAAATAAACAGATTAGAGGGCTCAGATTAGTTTTATTTATTTATTTATTTATTTATTTATTTTGGTAGAGACAGAGTCTCACTTTATCCCCCTCAGTAGAGTGTCATGGCATCATAGCTCACAGCAACCTCCAACTCCTGGGCTTAGGTGATTGTCTTGCCTCAGCCTCCCGAGTAGCTGGGACTACAGGCACTCACCCGCCACAACGCCAGGCTATTTTTTTGTTGCAGTTGTTTAGTTGGTCCAGGCCAGGTTTGAACCCACCATCCTTGGTGTATGTTGTTGGCGCCATAACCACTGTGTACCAGAGCCAAGTCAATTTTTGTAGGTCTCACTTTTTTTTTTTTTTTTTGAGATGGAGCCTCAAGCTATCCCCCTGGGTAGAGTGCTGTGGCATCACAGCTCATAGCAACCTACAACTCCTGGGCTCAAGCGAGTCTCCTGCCTCCGCCTCCCAAGTAGCTGGGACCACAGGCGCCCACCACAACGCCGGGCCATTTTTTGGTTGCAGCCATCATTGTTTGGCGGGCCCGGGCTGGAGATTTGAACCCACCACCTTAGGTGTACGTGGCTGGCGCCTTAGCCGATTGAACCACAGGCACCGAGCCTCTTTTTTTTTTTTTTTTTTAAGACAGAGTTTCACTCTGTCACCCTCGGTAGAGTGCTGTAGTGTCACAGCTCACAGCACCCTCCAGTTCTAGGACTTAGGTGATTCTCTTGCCTCAACCTCCCGAGTAGCTGGGACTACAGGCATCCGCCATAACACCTGGCTATTTTTTGTTGCAGTCTGGCCAGGGCTGTGTTCGAACCCGCCACCCTCAGATATGGAGTGGGCGCCCTACCCTCTGAGCCACAGACCTCCATCCCATGAGATCTCACTCTTACTTAGGCTAGTCTCAAACTCCTGAGCTCCAGCAGTCATCCTGCTTCAGCCTCCCAGAGTGTAGGATTACAGGGTGAGCTACCATGCCTGGCTTTGTTTTTGAGTAGTTAAAAATTATTTTTCAGGGCGGCGCCTGTGGCTCAAAGGAGTAGGGCACTGGCCCCATATGCTGGACATGGCAGGTTCAAACCCAGCCCCGGCCAAAAAAAAAAAAAATTCTTTTTCTAACAATACAGAAAGGCCTAAAAAGGTCACTTCCACTTTGTAGAAGGAACCAGGTTTACCTTCCTGAGAGAAAATGAGCCAGAACAAACGTATCTTGTATATGTTTGTTTTTTTAACACTAATAGCAGCATACTATTCATTCATATCCTCCTGTACCTGGCTTTTCTCACTTGTCAGTATATCTTAGGTGATTATTCCATATTATTTATTCCATTATATGGACAGTTTGATTTGATTTCATTTATTTTTGCAGTTGTTTACTTAACACTCACTCCATGCGTGTGTCTAGAGATAGGTTGAAAAAGATAAATTCAGCTCGGCAGCCAACAACATACACCAGAGCTGGTAGGGTAGAGCCCAGCCTGGGCCTGCCAAAACAACAATGACAACTGCAACAAAAAAATAGCCAGGCGTTGTGGTGGGTGCCTGTAGTCCCACCTACTTGGGAGGCTGAGGCAAGAGAATTGCTTAAACCCAAGAGTTTGAAGTTGCTGTGAGCTGTGACCAGACAGCACTCTACAGAGGACGACATAGTGACTTCATCTCAAAAAAAAAAGATGAATTGTTCCTAGCACTCTGGGAGGCCAAGACGGGTAGTCTGCCTGAGCTCATGGGCTCGAGACCAGCGAGACCCCGTCTCCAATAAAACAGCCGGGCAGGGCGGCACCTGTGGATCAGTGAGTAGAGTGCTGGCCCGATATACCGAGGCCAAACTGCAACAAAAAAATAGCCGGGTGTTGTGGCAGGTGCCTGTATTCCCAGCTACTCGTGAGGCTGAGGCAAGAGAATTGCTTAAGCCCAAGAGTTAGAGGTTACTATAAGCTGTGATGCTACAGCACTCTACAGAGGGCAACAAAGGAAGACTCTATCTCTTAAAAAAAAAAAAAATAGCACTCTACCAAGAGCAACCAAGTGAGACTGTCTCAAAAAAAAAAAAAAAAGATAAATTTGGGCCTTGCCCTTATGGAACTTCCTCTCTAATCAGGAAGACATTATGTTAAACTATCATCACAGAAATAATTATTTCCTTAAAGGGTAGTAAGGGCTCCCAAGGAAAAGTCCAAGGTGCTGGGTAGGAGAATTAGGGGGAAACTTAATCTGGTTGTCAGGAGTCAGGTGTGGGTGCTGATTAACACTTGATACCAGTGCAGCCTCTTGATTAGAAAAAAGCCTGCCATCCCTGACATTTTGCCATGATAGCTTATAAAGCACACCTACCTGATCCTCTGAGCCATCAGAGGCAAGTGTTGTTATTCCCATTAAATGAATGAGTACATGTAAAGTGTTTCCAATAGTGCCTAATTCATAGAAAATATTCCATAAATATGAACATCATCATTATTATTATTGTGCAGGTGGGGAAACAGAGCCAGGAGAAGTCAAACATTAAGAGGCTAATAGTCTCCATCTCTGTGCTTTATGTTGAGACTCAGAGTTTAATGACCTAATTCTTTGTTTGATTGGGTTTCTTTTTTTTTTTTTTCCTGACAGGGTCTTGCTTTGTTGCCCAGGCTGGAGTGCAGTGGCTGGATCTTGGCTCACTACAGCCTTGAACTCCTGGACTCAAGAAATCCTCCAGCCTCTACCTCCAAAAGTGCTGGGATTACAGACATGAGCCATCACCCCCAGCCTTGATTATCTAATTCTTTGAAGGCTGAACTTCTCAAGAGTTGCACATGCTTGAGAAAAAGGGAAAAGGGAGGGCAGGAGCAGGGAGTAAGGTAGTCAAGATGCAGAGGAGGAAAATAATAAGAGAATCTGGGATTAAAAAGGACCCTCAGGCCATGCTCAGTGGCTCATGCCTATAATCCCAGCACTTGGGAGGCTGAGGCTGGTGGATTGCTTGAGCTCACAAGTTCCAGACCAGCATGAGCAAGAGTGAGACCCTCGTCTCTGAAAATAGCTGACCCTGTGGCAGGTGCCTGCAGTCCCAGCTACTTGGGAGGCTGAGGCAAAAGGATTGCTTGAGCCCAAGTTTCAGGTTTCTGTGAACTAAGATGCCTCAACACTCTACCCAGGGTGATCAAGTGAGACTCTGTCTCAAAAAAAAAAGAAAAAAAAGGACCCTCGCCTTAAAACTACTTGAGTGTGAGCCAAGGAAGTCTGGATTTGGTAGGGTGAGATTTCAAGAAACTCTTTGACAGCACTTAGATGTTAAAACTGAAGAACAGACCCAGCCTATTCATTGCTAGACCTCTTACCTGCTCTCCTTAACCACTGGGCTTTGATAGCTTTTAATGTCACTTGTTAATTTATTCCTTTAATGAACTTTTCATAAAAGGCTAAGTGTTTACCTTGGACCAAGCATTGAGCTAAGGTACAAAGATAAATAAGTTGCAGGCTCTGCCCTTGAGGACAATAATAGACTTAAGCCAGTTTAGGAGGTGGTAAATTCATGAGCAGTACAGGCCTTTAGCAGAGACAAGCTGACTCCTGGTTGAGATGTTGTGAAGGATATTCTTGGGCCATTTATTGCACATTGTGTTGGGCTTTTGAGTGATACATGGACGTTTTGGTATGTGTGCCACTTTGGGGAATGGGAGAGCAGATGGGGAAATGCTTTTAGGAGGCAGTTTTCTAGCTGTTTCTGCAGCCAAAATATACATATTATATGGTAGTCGGGTGAGATGATTTAATAAATAAGAGCTGATTTCAGCTCTTAACCCAGTAAGAGCTCTGGGGCAAGAGAGACTATGATTTCAATAGTAAGCTCTTATTATTAATATTAGACCTAATATTTAGACATAAAGTTCCTTGCTAGAGTAAAGCAAGTAAGATAATTTAAAGGAAATCATTTGCTTTTTTGGGGGGTAGAGACAGAGTCTCACTTTATCACCCTCGGGAGAGTGCTGTGGCATCACACAGCTCACAGCAACCTCCAACTCCTGGGCTTAGGCGATTCTCTTGCCTCAGCCTCCCAAGTAGCTGGGACCACAGGTGCCTGACACAACAACCAGCTGTTTTTTGGTTGCAATTGTCATTGTTTGGTTGGTCCAGGCTGGATTCGAACCTGCCAGTTCTGGTGTATGTGGCTGGCGCCTTAGCCGCTTGAGCCACAAGCACCAAGCCTCCCCTCTTATATTTTTTTTTTTTTATGACTGTTGTGTTTTCCTTTTGGTTATGTTTTTTTTTTTTTTTTTTTTTTTTTGAGACAGAGCCTCAAGCTGTTGCTCTGGGTAGAGTGCTATGGCATCACAGCTCACAGCAACCTCCAACTCCTGGGCTCAAGCCATTCTCCTGCTTCAGCCTCCCAAGTAGCTGGGACCACAGGCGCCTGCCACAATGCCCGGCCATTTTTTGGTTGCAGCCATCATTGTTGTTTGGCGGGTCCAGGCTGGATTCGAACCTGCCAGCTCAGGTGTATGTGGCTGGCCGCTTAGCCGGTTGAGCCACAGGCGCTGAGCCTTGGTTATGGTTTTTGGGGAACTGATGTTCTTGAAACAGTCTGTGAAGTATTTTGATGTCTCTCTCCATTGCTATTCAGTTACCATTTTTTAAATACTTGTTTGTAGCTTTTTCTAGTTTTGGCTAAAAAAGAAAAGAAAAATAAAATCCAAACATTTGTTTGGAACTCATTCCAATACTCTGCTAGGAACTATACAGGCATTGTTTCATTTAATCTTTACCACAACTTTTGGCTAGATCCTGATTACAGTTTTCATTATACAAAGTCATGAAGGAAAGCAAAAATAATGACACAGAAATCTTTCTAATAAACTACTTCTTTTTTTTTTTTTGAGACGGAGCCTCAAGCTGTCCCCCTGGGTAGAGTGCCATGGCATCACAGCTCATAGCAACCTGCAACTCCTGGGCTCAAGCGAGTCTCCTGCCTCCACCTCCCAAGTAGCTGGGACCACAGGCGCCCGCCACAACGCCCGGCCATTTTTGGTTGCAGCCATCATTGTTGTTTGGCGGGCCCGGGCTGGGGATTCGAACCCGCCACCTTAGGTATATGTGGCTGGCGCCTTAGCCAATTGAGCCACAGGCGCTGAGCCTAAACTTCTTAAACTAATCACTATTGAACCATTCTTTCCTGCTTATCCCTGCCAATCCTATCAGTATGTTTGGTGTGCTGGGCATGGGGGCTCACGCCTGTAATCCTAGCATATTGGGAGGCCAAGGCAGGTGTATTGTCTGAGCTCAGGAGTTTGAGACCAGCCAGAGCAGAGTGGGACCCTATCTCTAACAATAGCCAGGTCTTGTGGGCATATGTAGTCTAGCTACTTGGGAGGCTGAGGCAAGAGAATCGCTGGAGCCCAACAGTTTGAGGTTGCTATGTGCTATGATGCCCTGGCAGTCTGCCAAGGGCGACAAATTAAAACTCTGTCTCAAAAAATACACACACACACATATATAGTCACTTTCTGGCTGAAGAATAGATATAGCAAACATCAAGGTAATACAATGCAAATAAAACCAAGTGCAAAGTGAAATCACACATTTCCTAAGAGTTCTAGGACTGGCTGAAGTCCTTGAAAGTAACAGTAGAGAGCTTCCAGCCAGGATGATGAGACTATAGAAATTTGAAAAGCAGAGGATTTGCATAGCAAAGAATTAAATTAAACCCTTGGGGAAATTTGATAAATATCAGGAATATTTTGGCAAAACGGACCCTTTTATTTTTGGGGGGAGACAGTCTCAAGCTGTTGCCCTGAGTAGAGTGCTATGACATCAGGTCACAGCAACCTCCAACTCTTGGGCTTAAGTGATCCTCTTGCCTCAATTTTTTTCTATTATTAGTAAAGACAGGGTCTTTTTGCTCAGGTTGGTCTCAAACTCAAGTGAGCTCATGCAATCCACCTGCCTCGGGCTCCCAGAGTCTAGGATTACAGGTGTGATCCCTAGCCAGCAAAACTGACCTTTGTATATTGCAAAAGTGAAACAGAAAATGAAGTATTAAAGTGTTTGGGGAAATTCTACTAGGAAAAAAAAACAGTTGATGCTCTAAGTGGTTTGTTCATTATGCTAAGAATTGGCATATTGAAAAAAGAAAAGAATTGTCATATAGCTGCCATTATAACTTCTTTTTACCAAATATAATAATAACTTCATAATTTTGTTCCTTTTTTTTTTTTTTTTTTTTTTGAGACAGAGTCTCACTATATTACTGTCAGCTGCCACAGTGCCTGGCTATCTTTTCGTTGCAGTTGTCATTGTTGTTTAGCTGGCCCAGTCCGGGTTCGAACCCACCAGCCTGGGTGTATGTGGCTGGCAGCCTATCTACTGAGCTACGGGCGTCACCCTTTTGTCTCATTTTTGAAGGTAAACTTCCACCCAAATGTTGTTTTCCACTTTTTACTATGAAGTGTTTCTGGGAATGTTTTTGGCTGTAATTAACTGAAGACCCTGACTCAAAATGGCTAACTAGTTGCCAATATTTAGAAGCCCAGAGATGAGCCTCCATAAGTGATTGCTTCAGTGCTGGGGCCCTTTACAGCGTTCCATTCTGCCATCCTCAGGTTTCAGCTTTGTCCTGAGGATGGCTTCTACCCATCGAACAAATGCAGGAGTCATATCCAGAAGAAAAACCCTTCCTTGATTTCCTGCAGATGTCCTATCATGTTTCTTTGTCCAGAATTGGGCCAGTATCCATGCCTATTTTTTTTTTTTTTTGAGACGGAGCCTCAAGCTATCCCCCTGGGTAGAGTGCCATGGCATCACAGCTCATAGCAACCTCCAACTCCTGGGCTCAAGCGAGTCTCCTGCCTCCGCCTCCCAAGTAGCTGGGACCTCAGGCGCTCGCCACAACGCCTGGCCATTTTTTGGTTGCAGTCATCATTGTTGTTTGGCGGGCCGGGCTGGGGATTCAAACCTGCCACCTTAGGTGTACGTGGCTGGCACCTTAGCCGATTGAGCCACAGGCGCCGAGCCTCCATTCCCATTTCTAATGAGACTAATTATCTTAGACTAGCCCTGAAGCACGTAGCTATGTGGGGGAGGGGATGGCAACCTGAATGAAATTGGCCCTGTGTTAGGAAGAAAGAGACAAAAGGATTATGGATTGGCATCCAAATATCCTATCACTCTAGTGAATTCACCTTAAGTGGTACTGATTATTCATAGTACTTTATTGTTATTTCCATATCTATAAATAAGAAATTGGAGGCTTAGAGGAAGATAATCTGTCCAAGGTCACATAGCGAATAAGTGGAATTTAAACTTAAATCTTCTGACACTCAACAATCTTGTTCCTAACTCAAGTTATATTGTCTAAGATGATTTTACCCATTCTTTATCTATAAAAGTCCTATTCATTATGCAAGGTCCAAGTTACATCTCATTATAAAAGATTAAAGGAAGCAGAAAAAAGTAACCTCTAGTTCTCATTAAGTTTGAAATTCATGAAGCCAACAAAGTTGGGATATTTAGAGATCTATAAGGAAGTTATTGAACTAAGCAATGTGTTTAGGGAGTCAAGATGAGGAGAGTAAAAATAGGAATTCAGAGAAAGAAATATTTTGAAGGAAGACAGGCAGCATAATGGTTAAGTAGTCCTACTGCAGACAAGCAAACTCCGTGCAAATCCCAAATCCTCAGGTCTTAGCTGAAGGATTATATCCCAGATTCTCATCCTTGAGAACTTTAAGCCTGTTAAATGCAAAATGTAGATGATAACAGAACTCTTTTCCTAGTGTAAAATGATGGATATCAGGGGCTTAATATAACCTGGTCTATCACAAATCCTCAATACATGTAGCAGTGGTAGAGAAGAATTAAAAAGACTTAACATGTTAGATATAGGCAAAGGAGGAATTCAAAAGAATGCCCAAGTTCCTACCCTAGGAAATGCAGACATTAGTAGAGCCAGCAAGAGTGGAAAGCTGAGTGGTTAGCATCTTTATTTGGAATAGCTCAATAAACATGCACTAAGTGCATATAAAGTCAATATACTTTCATGTGCCAGTGAGGTTAAGATGTTAAGCCAGCAGAAAGGTCGGATCCTATCTACAGGCTTAAGGAAAACCTTCTAGAAAAGAGTGGCTGCACGTAATCCTGAAAGATGAGTAAGCTTTGAGATGAAGAAAGATGGGAAGGGCATTCCAGACAAAAGACTAACATGTAGAGAAGCCCACAAGTGAGACAGCATAGTGAACACGAAGCTGTAGGCATTCTGTCTTTCTATAGGACACAAAAAAACAAGATGGTGAAGGGTGAAAATCAAGACTGGAGAGATAAGGCAGAGGATACACAAGTGATCACACCTCACTAGCCTTCTCATGCTACTGGAGCTGGAGATGGCAGTCATCCCTGCACTGGGCACTCAACAGGTACTGACATTCTCAGCCCCAGGCCCCTCCACCCTGTTATTATGGGTCTGTCATATCCTGTTTTCCTAAGCTTGCCCCACTGAGTAGCCTAACAGGACCGGCTGGATTAGAGTGTTTGGAAATGTATGGTTAGAGTTTCCATGATATGCAAAGTCAAGACAGGGGCTGAGATTTTTTTCCTCTGCACTAGTCTTTGGGGTGGGACACTCCCTGAGGAGGCAGAGGAGTGGCCTGACCCACTCATTGGTGGTTCATGACTCATTCATCCAGTATATCATTGATAAGCATCACTAAGGAATAGCATTGTGTTAGGTACTTGGAATAACTTAGTCCTGACATTTGATTGTCATCCCCCATCTGATTGATTGGAAGGGCACTGCATAAACATCCAAGAGACAAAGCATAGGAGCTGTACTGATAACAGTAGTAACTTTTATTTGGCATAAATAAAAGTCAGAACCAGGCTCTGGGCTAAATATTTTGCCAATGGCTCCTTTAATCACTGTCAGCTCGGTACCCATAGCACAGTGGTTATGGCACCAGCCACATACACCCACGGTGGTGGGTTCAAACCTGGCCCAAGCTAGCTAAACAGTGACAACTACAACAAAAAATAGCCAGGCGTTGTGGCAGGCACCTGTAGTCCCAGCTACTTGGAAGGCTGAGGCAAGAGAATCGCTTAAATCCAAGAGTTTGAGGTTCCTGTGAGCTATGACGCCAACGGCACTCTACCAAGGGTGACGTAGTGAGACTCTGTCTCAAAAAAGAAAAGAATAATCACTGTGGCTTATGAAGCATCCACAAAAGATTTCCAGAGAAGGTGGGACCTGATTTGGGTCTTGAAGCATGAGTTGAATAGGGGTGGGAAAAGAAAATGAAGAAATATTCGATTTAATTATTCCTCTTATTTGAATCTTTATTTTCAGCTTAGAAACTAGTAAGGACCCTAAAGATTATCTAGCTCCATATTTAGCAAACATTTTTAAGTCCAGGTGCGGTGTCTAAAGCCTGTAATCCTAGTACTCTGGGGGCTGAGGTGAGTGGATTGCTTGAGCTCAGGAGTCCCAGACCAGCCTGAGCAAGAGTGAGACCCCATCTCTATTAAAAATAGAACAACAAACTGGGTGTGGTGGTGGGCACCTGTAGTCCCAGCTATTTGGGAGGCTGAGGCAAGGGGATCACTTGAGCCCAAGACTTTGAGTTTGCTTTGAGCTAGGACACCATGGCACTCTACCCAAGGTAATAGTGAGATTCTGTCTCAAAATATAAAATAAAAGAAAGAAAGAAAACTGAATTCTCTCCATATGCTCTCTAATCCTGGAGGACCCTGAGAGCTCAGCTGAGAACCACTGATCCAGCCCAGTATACTCGAGCCTTGCTTTCAACCTTGCTTTCCATCTCTGGAGGAGGAAGAGAAGGGAGTAGCTTCCCAAGGACAGGGGTGACCCGGACTTTCTTTTTTTTGAGACAGAGTTTCACTGTATTGCCTTCCATAGAATGCCATGGCATCATAGCTCACAGCAACCCCAAACTCTTGGGCTCAAGTGATCCTCTTGCCTCAGCCTCCCAAGTAGCTGGAACTACCAGCCCCTGCCAAATGCCTCGATAATTTTTCTATTTTTAGTAGAGACAGGGTCTTGCTCTTGCTCAAGCTGGTCTCAAACTCCTGAGCTCAGGCAGTCCACCCACTTTGGCTTCCCAGAGTGCTAGGATTACAGGTGCAAGATAGGGACATTTTAAACAGAGGGTAACCAACTCTCACTCTGCTGCTGCCTCTTGTCTGATTTCTCTTGTATCCTTCCCCAGATTGAATTGTTGGCAGTGACAGATGGCAACAGAGAGAATGAAAGGAGTTGGGGCTAAGAAATGCCAGGAGGAACTCGAGAGGGCTGTAGTTAGAGAGGGTCTTGAAAGAGCAGGATACTCTGGGATCAGAGAGAGGATACAAATCTTCCATCCTTAATTCTATACTACATTGTTGTTTCCAGGAAACATTAGCCAATATAAATCCTGACAGGATATTATCTTTATGGGGGAAGTGGTCAGCACCTTTCTTATTGTCATTTCTACCTTCCCTAGATACGTGCAGGTGAAGTTTGTCTGTATCCAGACCCAGTCAAACAGGAAGAGAACGCGGGAGGCGGACGTATGCCCAGCGTATGTGCTCCTGAGGTACAACGAGAGGTTAGATAGACTACTCATCAGTGAACTAAACACCCAGCACATGCATGGCAACTCCAAAACCACTGGTGCTGGAGGAGACACTGCTGGCAAATCTCAAAAGAAAATGTGCCTCCAGAAACTCCAGCCTGTCCAACCCACAATCATTAAAGACCTTGACACTGGAAAGTCCCGTGTGGAAACGCTGTTTTGCCTAGAGCAGGTACAAGTGCCCTCGAAGCCAGAGCAGGAAGGCATCACTCCTTCTGACCTGGCCAAAATAGCAAATGTGATGAAGAACTTTCTTAAGGTAGACGAGGGTTCCATGGCTTCCTTCAGTGTGGGTGACAGCCAAGACCTGGACCGCCTCAGCTTCCAGAGCAGCAAAATGAGTGACCTGTTCATCCGCTTCCCAGAGAATCTCTTGCTACACCGGGTGGAGAATGCCCAGGGCCACGTCCTCTATGCTTTCTTGGTGGAGAACAAGGAACGGGAAGGTCGAGTGGTACACTTTGCTGTGCTCAAGGCGGAGACAGCCACCTCTGTGGCCAAGATGCTGAGCATCTTCACCAAGTTCAACTCTGATTGGCCCAAGGTCAAGGTGGTCTTTGTGGACCCTTCATTCCCTCACCGGGCCATCCTGCAGGAGATCTTCCCTGCTGCCCGCATCCTCCTTTCCATCTACCACACCACCCGCCTCTTGGAGAAGAAGTTGCATCGTAGTTCGGCAAATCCATCTTTTAAAAGGCTCATGAAGGAAGCCCTGCGGGAGGCTGTGTTTATCACTTCTGATGCCAGCTTGAAAAATCTCTGTCAGATGTCCCAGGCTCTACTAGATGAGGATCTCTTCAACTTCCTACAGACCCACTGGTTCACCTGTGAACTGCTGTGGTACATGCATGTCAGGAAGGGCCTGCACGCGTGTAACACCTACATGGACAGCCTAGATATTGTCACCAGCAAGGTGTCAAGCCTCTTCCGGAAACGGCAGTCCCTGCTGGACTGCATCCTCTGCTTCGTAGATTACATTGACTTCTTTAATACCAAAGGCTTGAAGAACTTGCCCACGGCTCCTCCCAAGTTAAAGAGAGCTCGGCCAGCAAGCATGGGACCAAAGTCTAAGAAAACTTATGGACTCTGTGGGGGGACCCTCACCAGAGTCCCTGTGGAAGTGACAAAACCGAACTCACAGCAGGTGCAGCTGGAGCAGCAGCCACAGGTGCAGCCCCCCCAGGCTGGCATGCTAGACACCTTGCACCAGACTGGCTCTGAACTAGCTTATAAGCTGTGCCACAATGAGTGGGAGGTGGTACAGAACTCCACCCACCTGGTGGAAATGGCTGGCTCCTCCGTGGACGTGCAGCTGCTAGAGGACTCCCACCAGGTTAGCAAAGATGGCTGTAGCTGCAGCTGTTACTTTCAGCAATGGTACCACCTGCCATGCCGGCACATTTTGGCCCTGCTGCACACCAGCCAGCAGCCGGTTGATGAAGCCATGGTGTGTTGCAGGTGGCAGAAGAAGTACCAGCACCTCCTTGGGCCCAGTGGAGAGTTGCAGGACCATGGTGTGGTCACAGATACAAGCCAGCCTGAGAGGCAGGGACGAAACAACATGATTCAGGACCTAAGCAGGGAGCTGGCAAACCTGCTAATGCAGACTGAGGGGCCAGAGTTGGAGGAACGCTATTCCACCCTGCGCAAGATTGTGGACATCTGGGCTGACCCATGTCAGCCACCTGAGTCCAATCAGCAGCCAGGAGATTTCAAGGACGTGGGCTGCCTCCCTTTCCTCTGGGGAAAGCAAGAGGAAGGGGAAGGACTTCCTTCTGCTGCAGCTGTGATTCAGGATGCACTAATACATGGGACCAAAAATCCCTCTTCTTAGAAGTTTGAGAGTTCAAAGTGGGCAGGACAGGCTAGGGGTCAGCATTTTAGCTATTCCCTTCCTAGGTAGGGCTGGGAAGACACTTACAATAGGGGGAGAAAGAACCCCACTGTATAACAGTCCTTTCGATCCTACCTTTGGATTCCTTGGGACCCTCATTCAATGTTCAAGGCCAAAGTTATCTCCATGCTGAAAGGTCACCCATCTGTCTCCACCAACCTCTGAGATCACATCTTACTCACCTTACAAAGATGAACCCCTGCCCCAACATAGGGTGATACACAATGGGTCTGGCAAAAGGGCCTGTTTTCAGGGACAGAGAGAAGGAGTAGGGTGATCTTTGGCTGTTGCTGCTGTTTATGAAAAGTCTGTTATTTGTTACTATTTTTATTTATATTAAATAAAGTTGTGTTTCGTTTTTTAAATAAAATCAAATATGTTTCATTTTTTAAATAAAATCAAATAAGCAGGGGAAGTGTGTTTTGCTTGATCTGGGAAGGAAGAGGAATTGTAGAGCAGACTTCTGACTTCACTGTCGGGCAATGGGCACTCTAGTGTGGATTGATTAATTTTTGAGCGAAGGTATCACTGTCACCCAGACTGGAGTGTAGTGGCATGGTCACAGTTCCCTATAACTCAAACTCCTGGGCTCAAGGGATTCTTCTGCCTCAGACTCCCAAGTATCTGGGACTATAGGTGCCCACCACAATGCCCAGCTAATTTTTCTACTTAGTAGAGACAGGGTCTTACTCTTGCTCAGGCTGGTCTCAGACTCCTGAGCTCAAGGTATTGCAGGAAGACAAGGCCCAGTGGAGAGAGGAGCACCCAAACACCATGTTTATAAGAGGAAGAACTTTATTTCAGCCAGCAGAACAAAAGGCATAGAAGATTCAAAATGGCCAGGGTTCCTGGCCTGGTTTGTTCTTTCCTTTTTATGTCCAGTCAAAAAGTTCCAACCCACGGATACCTTTCTCATTGGTCAGTTTGAATCAAGCAGGAGAAGCTGTTCCAGCCTCTACAGATGTATAGGATTTCACAGAAGCAGAAATTTCCAGGTCCCAGAAAGTTAAGCCTATAAATTCCTCTCTCACCATGGAGAGGACCCTGTAGGTGTATCCTTGAGAAGAAGTCTATTCTAAAATTCACCCTTCCCAGGTATCCTCAAAAGGGATCCTCCCACCTCAGCTTCCTAGAATGCTAAGATTACAGGCTGCTACTTGGTAATCTTATGTAAAACCTGATAGCTACCAGCTTTCTAGGTCTGCCATCTTCAGGGAAACTGAGGACAAAAGATGGCAGCCAATCCACTCTTACACAACAGGTAGTTCACCAGGACCTTAAACAAATCACAGCACCATTCTGCACCTATTTGACTTGTAAAGTTCTGAAGGGAGTTGGGCTGGACCAGCAAGATTTGGCTTGCTCTAGGTTATGTGAAATTCCCCAGCTGCTGACCCTTTAAGGAGAGGCAAAACTTGAGGCCAGGGCCTCCATTTCTCCTTAAGGTGTAATGCACTGTACAATTACACCCTCTCCCAACCCCCAGTGGCTTTGGAGTTTGACACATTAGCCAAAAAAAAAAGCTGATTTCCGTAAAATACTGCTATTTATTTTCCTTTTCATTTTCGGCCTTTGAGGGAGTTTCCATAATAACGTGCCCTTCCCGTTGTCTAGCCCAAAGGGAGGCTCAGAGTTCCAGCCTCCGGGCTCAGACTCGCTCAGATGCAAGTGTCCTCAGGCTTTGATTGGTTATCGTCAGCCGAGCCCCTCGTAACCCTGGCAGCACTACCCACCCACAAATCGTCGGACCATGATTGGTCTGTAGACTAACGACTGAACGCGAACTCCTCAGGCCATTGGTCTGTGTCACAGCGAGGCTGACGCTGTAGTTGGCAAATCTGGACGTCACTCAGAGTCGGCAGGGTCAAATAGGGAGAAATGGCGACGGAGCCAGGCTGTGGGTGATTTCTGAAGGGGTGGAGGTGTGAAGCAGCTGATCACTGCGGTAAGCTATTACACAGCTCCCAAAGGGGTGGGAGGGTAACTTGTCATCTGGCTTCAGCCGAACTAGTACTATGAGCGGGCATGGCACATCTCCCACCCAGGTTAAAGGTGAGAGGTCAAAGGCCATATTCCTTATCTGATCCTGGTTTATGGACCCCACGTGTGGGAAGCGGTCAGGATCCCGAGCCCAAAATTCGGCTTCCAGCTACTTGCAGGGTAATGGTAGGCAAGTCGCTTAACTTCTTTGAGCCTTAGTTTCTGACCTGTAAAATGGGGATAATAGCCCCGTTTAGGGCCAAACAGAGAGGAAACTTTGGAATAGAGTGTTGCAGTTAGTAGAGGGATATCATTAGAGGCAGGAGAAACTATGCACGTTTGTTTTTTATTTTTTTTTTGAGACGGAGCCTCAAGCTATCCCCCTGGGTAGAGTGCCATGGCATCACAGCTCATAGCAACCTCCAACTCCTGGGCTCAAGCGAGTCTCCTGCCTCCGCCTCCCAAGTAGCTGGGACCACAGGCG
>CAUYQV010038577.1:0-11515 GCA_963574575.1 Galagoides demidoff | reverse complement strand
TCAAGGAGTTCTGGAGGTGGCGGGTTCAAACCTGGCCCCAGCCAAAAACTGCACACAAAAAAACTGGCTTGAGAAAGTCATATGAAATTCTAAGCACAAGTGATAGCTGCTATTATCGTTGTTTTTTTTTTTTTTTTTTTTGAGACGGAGCCTCAAGCTATCCCCCTGGGTAGAGTGCCATAGCATCACAGCTCATAGCAACCTCCAACTCCTGGGCTCAAGTGAGTCTCCTGCCTCCACCTCTCAAGTAGCTGGGACCACAGGCGCCCACCACAACACCCGGCCATTTTTTGCAGCCATCATTGTTGTTTTGGCGGGCCCGGGCTAGGGATTCGAACCTGCCACCTTAGGTGTACGTGGCTGGCGCCCTAGCCAATTGAGCCACAGGCGCCGAGCCATCATTGTTTAATAGTAAAAATACTGTGCTTGCGAGCAGTCCCTCTATAACACTTCTCTCATCATGTTTCCATTAAAAAAAAAATCCATCAGTAGCTAAATGGATAAACAAAATATGATATATACATATAATGGATATTATTTAGCCTTAAAAACAAATTCTGATACATGCTACAACATGAATGAACCTCAATAACATTAACGCTAAGTAAAATAAGCCAGACACAATAACAATATATGATTCCACTTACACAAATGAGGTACCCAAGACAGTCAAATTGATAAGAATAGAAAAACAGTTGTTACCAGAAGATGGAACAGGGAGTAGTAGGGGAAGTATGGCCTAATGAGTACAGAGTTTCAGTTTGCAAAAATGAAAATGTTCTAGAGACACATGGTGGTACCAGTTGCACACAATAATGTGAATATATTTAATCCCACTGTACCATAAACCTAAAAATGGTTAAAATGGTAAACATTATGTGTTGTATATTTTACCGTATACACACAAAAAATTAACCAGACTTATCAGAAAACAGATGTACATAAACACCCCAGAATAATAGGCACCCCATACTGGTATGTGATCCAAATTCACTCTGGAACTTCTATCACTGTATCTATTCTTAAATGGGAACAACCAATAGGAACACTCTCTGAGTGAGTGCTATCATATGCTCAAAGGGCACTATACCATTAGGAGACACAGATAATACACAGGTGTATAAGACAAGGTCCTTGCCTCAAGAGTACAAAAGCTAGTGAAAGATGCATACCCGAAATAATACATGTAATGGTATTATATTTGTGTTAAATTGTATAAAATGCTCTTGAGAGAGCAGAGGGAGAAACACTTGATGGGCACAGTACAGTGGAGAAAGTGATACTTTAGCCAGACCTCAAAAGAAAACTAGAATTTGAAATAACAGGGACTAAGATTCAAGTAAAAATGATAGCAAGGTGTGAAAGAGTAAGTACAACTTACAAATAGCAAATAATCTAGGCTGGAAAATGAGAACCACATTGTGAGTGGAGTTGGTAGAAGATCAGAGTGGATAAGAAGACTGGAGTCAGGTATTAGGAGGTTTTAAATACCAAGCTAAGGAGTTTAGACTTTATTAATGGGAAAGAAAAGAAACATGATCAAAACTGCATTTATGAAGATTTATAGAACAGCAGTGCCAAGAAAGAGTAGAACAAAGATGGAAGGCTGATTAAATAATGAGCAAAACAGGGAAGTAATAAAGATGAATGCCTCAACTAAAGTACTGATGATAGCAAAAATAGAGACATAAAGGTCAAAAAAGTTGTGGTTGGGTCCCTCTGTTGTACATGACTTTAGGGTATTCCATTCCCTCTTTTGACATTCATCACAATTGCAATTCCTTGCTCATTATTTTTTTTCCATGCTATAAATTTCAGCTCAATAAAAGCAGTGAAATTATTGTCTTTGTTATTGCTACAGTCCTTGGCTGGTAATTGTTGAATGAAATTCAGAATACATTCTTCCCCCAAACAAATATTTCTTTGAGTCAAGTAAGAACCTCTCTCTATGTGCAAAAGGGCTCTCTAAATTTGGGAACACTGTAAGTTTTTCCAGACCTAGTATACAAGCCATTGTCAGATGCACATCCTATTCCAGAAAGCTTACTCAAAGACTGGAGTAAGGCTTTGAGAAGTCTTTCCTTCTAAATTCAGAAGCAAGCCATTTGCCATTACCTAAAATCTTGTCCACCTCACATTTACAAATCCTAAAGCTGTAACTTTAATAAGCCATAGCATACATGTTAATTAGATGATCCAAGAAATATAAAATACTTTAAAAGTTCATGCACGAAAATAGATTACAATACCTTAGGAGGATTAAATGGATATGTTTCAGGTATTTTTATCTCTAGTTGATATCTTCCTCCTAAAAAGGGGTGAGGAACAGAAAGTTAAGTAAGAATGCTGCTTACCTCAAATATGTGAACCCAAATATACTGACAGAACTTTTGAAAACATCTTTTACATTTAATTGTAATAAATTCATTTCAAAACTGAAACGCAAAAAGAAAATAATCAAAAGCACCAATATTTAATTTAAAGGCTGCTTAAAACATATATCTGTTTTATACAACAATATTGGTTTATCAATCAGTAACAGGGCTAGAGCAGATGAATACATTTAATCGATAGACAATCTAATGCTAAAGATTTCATTAGAACAATTAATGAACATAGTTTTCATTTCCTTCTGTTTTCTTTACTCCACCCTGCTGAAAGTTGCTAAATAACAGAAAAACTGTTTAGGGTGGAAAAACAAAGAGAAAAGAAAAAAGACAGGAAGGTATGAAGGCATATATGATACAGAGACAAAGGATAGAGATTATGCCATAAACTAAAAATTCTACTTCTAGCTGGTTCTCTCAAATGCAAAAATGTCCCAATCTTATAACTTGTACCTAAATTAAATGTGAACATTTCCTATTAAAATTTTAAAACAAAATTCAACAAGAGATGAGTAAGGACAAAAGACTATTCTCTTCCTTTAAGCTGGTATACAAAATAAAAAACTTTACTAAGGAAATGTTCTAGCCAATAATATACAAACAGAAGGCACCATGCTGTTTTGCTTTGAAGTTACCTTGAGCAACTAGGAGCATTAAATAGATATGGGGTGGGGGGCTACCTAGCTTCCTATAACCCTAATGGGGTATTCAAAGGGAGGATAACAGCTCCTTAGGAAACTCTAAAAGGCAAAGTCTTACACTAGATGAGAGGCTAGATTCTAATCCTAATTCTAACAAACCTTCCAAATCTAAGAATTTATAATCCATTAACGTAGAATACTATTACAAAATATACCAAATAAACCTATGCTACTGAAATATTTATATATGAAACTATGACTAAGTTTTGCTTCAAAATAATCACAGGAGGCTCGGCGCCTGTGGCTCAATCGGCTAAGGTGCCAGCCATGTACACCTAAGATGGTGGGTTTGAATCCCCAGCCCGGGCCCGCCAAACAACAATGATGGCTGTAACCAAAAACTAGCCGGGCGTTGTGGTGGGCACCTGTGGTCCCAGCTACTTGGGAGGCAGAGGCAGGAGACTCGCTTGAGCCCAGGAGTTGGAGGTTGCTATCAGCTGTGATGCCATGGCACTCTACCCAGGGGGGTAGCTTGAGTCTCCGTCTCAAAAAAAAAAAATAATAATAATAATCACAGGATAGATAAGATCAAAGAATGGTCATGAATTGATAGTTATCAACACTGGCTGATAAGCACCTGTAGGTTTCATTTTTCTATTCTTCTTTTGCATATATATCTGAAATTCTCCATAATAAAAGGTTAAAATAAAATAATAATTGTGTGCTAGGAACATTATTAACTTCAAAATTACATACACTTAGCTCTTGAAACAAGTACTGGATTCTATCAAATCCACTTCCTCAATTGTTATGAATTATGACTGTAGAAAAATAAAAGCATTTCAGTTGGTACCATTTTCTTCTAGCCTTTTTTATTCTAATCCTTCTCTTTGTGCTAATTCTTTTTAATAAGGTCTCACATAACTAATCACAGAAAATATAATGTCAGTGAAATATTTTTTAAAAAGTAGTCACAACGAAAGAAAAAAAAGATAGGCAATAGAAGAGTACCTGAGAAAATATTGTGAAGGTCATTTTATGTTTAGAATTTTTTTTTTTTTTTTTTTTTTTGAGACGGAGTCTCAAGCTATCCCCCTGGGTACAGTGCCATGGCATCACAGTTCACAGCAACCTCCAACTCCTGGGCTCAAGTGAGTCTCTGCCTCCGCCTCTCAAGTAGCTGGGACTACAGGCGCCCGCCACAACGCTCGGCCATTTTTTGGTTGCAGCCATCATTGTTGTTTGGCGGGCCCGGGCTGGGGATTCGAACCTGCCACTGTAGGTGTATGTGGCTGGCACCTTAGCCGCTTGAGCCACAGGCGCCGGCCCCATATGCCAAGGTCGTGGGTTCAAACCCAGCCCAGGCCAAAAATTGCAAAAAAATAAAAATAAAAAATAGAATTGTAAAGTCTAGCTTCAAATATAGCTATAATAAATATGGCTTGAGTAATACATGGGCTCTTCTTCCTTCCTAAGAATCTTTTTATTTTCCCTGATTAAATTCCAGATTACCATTTCTTTAACCTGTCTGTACAAAGTTTTTTCTTCCTGAATATTCAAAATAATTTTGTAGGAGCAGTGTGAAAGCCTAGAAATATAAGAATAACGCTAGACTCCAGAGTCTCCAAAATGTTATTTCTACTACATATAACACATTATATGCTCTGTCTTGCATTATTACCTGACAAGTCTAAATATTTAAACACTACAACATCAACTATACCATATTCTGATCAGGGTAATACAACTAAATGATCTTTATGATGACTGCATTATTCATATCTCATAATAACTTGCATCATGTAACACTTGGATTTTCAAGAACAGCATTTAATATTAAAAATTAATAATCTTTAAATTTAACTCAACCCTAAGGGGAGATGGGGGAAAGGTGAGAATTTTTAATGTATCAGCAATAATCTCCAAATTTAAGAGAATTTTTAGGCAGAAAGGCTCAAAAACTGAATTGTTCCTTTGCCAATTGTTAAGGCAAAAGAAGTCTTAAAAATTAAGTAGTATGTGTAATATGACAATTATTCCATGGGTATCTACTTCTCTCTCTTTTTTTTGAGAAAGAGTCTCACTTTGTCACTGTTGGTAGAGTGCCATGGTGTCATAGCTCACAGCAACTTCAAACTCCTGGGCTCAAGTGATCCTCCTGCCTCAGCTTCCCAAGTAGCTGGTACTACAGGTGTCCACCATGCCCAGCATTTTTTGCTCAGGCTGTTCTTGAACTCTAGACCTCAAGTAATCCACCTGTCCTAGCCTCTCAGAGTGCTAAGATTACCAGCATGAGCCACCTTGCCCAGCACCAAGGGTATCTACTTCTCAATTGGATTACTTTTAAACTACATAAAATGACTGCCTCAGTATTTGTTATCAAATTATTTACCAATGTTCATCTTTTAAGAAGCATCTAATTTGATGCCCTTGAATGGTGCTTTTCATAAACAAAATGGATACTTATCTTCAATAGTTTCATGATAAAAATAATTTAAGTTAATCTACCTCAAATATATATATATAAATAAAATCTAATCTTATCAAAATATTACCTTGTTTGGTAGAATAGCAGAAATAAACACAAATGATCAAACTTGTCTCTAACCAGGAAAGAATACGGCACATTTATATCTTAATTCTTCTACAAATAAACATTTCCAGTTTTAAAAAATTTATCCACTAAGATTTGCCAAGAAGGTAACAAACATTCTACCTATCTATTTAGCTACTTAGCTCAGGAAGTGCTTTACTTATAAAACTCAACTTGATGGAAGAGCTCTATGAAAGCATTAGCATTATTCTATGCTAACTGTCCTACTGTCATTTAAAAATGCATCAAAATAACCTTAAAAATAATTTGCAAATAACTGTAATGTCTACCTTTAACAAAGTAGTATATTATTACATTAAACATCTCTTAAGACAAGAACTTGATTTTTATATAACTAAAGGTCTCATCTACATTTAATGATTGTCAAAAGGACTAAATGAAAAAGCATCCATGAAAGCATCCAGACCAAGCCTAGCATATAGGAACACTCAATAAACATTATAAAAAATTAAATGATTATCTAGAAATGGCTCATATAAACTATACAAAAAAATACAATTTTAGCATTTAAGAAATGGTGCAATATGCTATAGATATTCTAGAGTCTTTAAAAATTGAGCGAAAACAAAAATATTTAAGACTATTAAATTTTTCTAAAATTTGCAGGTTAATTGTTCATTATAGAATTATAAAACCATTCAAAGACAGAACCACAACTTCCAATATTCAGTCAATCTCTATTTATAGAAAGTCATCAAAAGCATACAAAGGCATTCAAGTCAAAGGTCACTAAATCAAATCCCAGCTGTGCCACCTAGAGATCTGACCTCAAACAAGTTACTTAAAACTTCTGAGATTAGACTCAGCGCCCGTGGCTCAAGCAGCTAAGGCGCCAGCCATGTACACCTGAGCTGATGGATTCGAATCCAGCCCAGGCCCACCAAACAACAATCATGGCTGCAACCAAAAAATAGCTGGTGTTGTGACAGGTGCCTGTAGTCCCAGCTACTTGGGAGGCAGAGGCAGGAGAATCACTTGAGCCCAGGAGTTTGAGGTTGCTATAAGCTGTAATGTCACAGCACTCTACCCAGGGTGACAGTTTGAGGCTCTGTCTCAAAAAAAAAAAAAAAAAAACTTCTGAGATTAAGTTTCTTTATCTTATGAAACAGTGATTACAATACTTACCTTGAAGATGTTGTAGGGATTAAATGAGAAAAATACATGTAAAACTCTTACAAGAGTTACATATTCTCCTACACGCTTTCTATTAAACAAATACATAAATCTCTAGTATACGCAAGAACCTATGTTATATAACACAAATTTATAATATTCATTAATGAAGATTTTGCCTTTTAAGAAAGTAAGACCCTATAAAGCTTCTTTCTGTATCTTACCACCTAAATCTCATGGTCTAAAGTAGCTACAGACTTAATTTATGAACACAAAGTTAAGCAAAGCTGCCTCCTTTCTATGTCTTCAAATGACCATTAAACATTTCCTGAATGAAGGAAATTAATAGTCATACACAGCGTGTATAAAGACATATGAATGAATTAAATGCTAAATGACAAACATGGGAGAAGAGCTTTTAAAAACAAAAACAGGGTGGTGGTGCCTGTAGCTCAAGCGGCTAAGGCGCCAGCCACATACATCAGAGCTGGCGGGTTGGAATCTGGCCCGGGCCTGCCAAACAATAACTACAACCAAAAAATAGCTGGGCATTGTGGCAGGCGCCTGTAAGTCCCAGCTACTTGGGAGGCTGAGGCAAGAGAAACACTTAAGCCCAGGAGTTGGAGGTTGCTGTGAGCTGTGACATAATAGCACTCTACCCAGGGTGATAGCTTGAGGCTCTGTCTCAAAAACAAACAAAAACAACATTTTATCAGGCAAATTTAAGGCAAGGTTTGTTATAGATACCATATGAAGGGTAAGTGAAAGTCTATAGTCCTTATAAGTTTGAGACTTGAAATGCCCAATGTTTTATTCTGTTAAAATCTAACTTATATAACCTGCAACTTGCCTCTGCTCAATTTATTTTGGGGGAAAAAATAAGCTAAAATTCAGTAAGAAAAATCAGTCTACCTAACTATGTAAATTTATTTAAAAATTTCTACGCAATATAAGCCAAATAAAGTTACTTTCCACATAGTTTATAGATGGTTAAGATTATTCTGATTTGATGTTTCAGACAAGTTCTAATACGTACAATATTTTGATACAGAAAAAAGTACTTGCCTTCATATGGTGTGTCTGGAGGTCCTGCTATTTCTCCTCTTAATTCTGTAAAATTCTCATCTACAAGATCTACTTTAATTTGATTTTTGCTCGTCTTAAAAATAAACAGAAAATAAATGTTAGTTATGTCAGCAAGAAAAAATCTTATTTTAATGTATTACCTATAAAAAATTTTGAAGCCCCCTCTTTCAAAGCTTGATTATCTACTCTAGTAAAAATATTGGTTTGTGCTTTTCTAAGACTGATTTAGCTAGTTTTAAGAATGTTTAAAACAAACTAGGAAATCTCAATACCTCATTTCTTTAATGAAATAACATCACTTTGAATAATAATACAATGGTTTGTTGACTTTCTAGGAATATTAGAGAAAAATAGTAGTTGTCAACTCCATGTATATTAGGTCCAAAGTGATAAAATATACTTATCAGTAGATGAATGCTAAGATACCACATGCCTAGGACACATGGATTCTGCTTGTGTAAATGGAAATTCAGGGTTAAAAAAGCCATTTAGGCCATAAGCACTCAACTAATCATACAACTCTGTAAGTTAAGTGATCAAAATATGATACCATCCACCAGATGGTGAAAGCTTGTGGTATCCAATTAATTCTCCTTTCCATGGAAATTCCAGAAGACTAAATGCCTCACTACAATTTTCTTATGACTTTTCCAATCTGTTTTTCTGCTTAGTTTACTTCACTGCCAAACACCTACTTTCCAAAACAGAGTTCCACTCTACATTTATCTACATCTATGTATTTTGCACTTTACACTTCTCAATAGTACTTTCATATCTTTAACATTATTTGAGTCTCTTTATCTTGTGACAATCCATTCTCAGAGTCATGGTAACCTTAAATGATTCAGGAAACCGTCCAGTAGTAGGATTTACGTTAATGTTCTGCAAGTTCCCGCCTACAAAGGGGATCTCCACTCACATTTCCAGACCTATACCATAAATATAATAAATTGTCTCAATTTGTTTAAATCTAAATCCCTGAAATACAACTTAAACAATAAATAATAAAGTTATTTCTTTTGGTAAGATTCTATATTTTTACCTAATTGACAGATCTACTCTACTCTTTAGAAAGAAAGCCTCACTCAAGACTTCAAGAGTAAAGTTTTTTGCTTTTGGCCCATCTTCTTAAAATCGATTACTAGATGGAACAGTAATCGATCTGTTTTGAAGAATTATTGTTTTAAGGCTTTTGGCTTCTTCCCTCCACCCCCAATAAAAGACACCATTTTTAAACTTTTTTTTATATTAAATATTTTTAGCACAGAATGTTTAGTATAGAGACAAAATGTAACTTAAAACTCACATTTTTAAAATTTCACATGACTCAATCTTATCTTTTAATAAGAATATAGAATTAAAAACTTATTTTCACACATTTAAAAAAAATTCTAATTAGTATTGGTTTACTTCATAATTTTCTTATGTTTGAATTTCATATTTTTCTAAAAATATTTTTATTCAACAATGAAAATTAATTATAAATATGTATAATGAGAAACTTTTTTCTATGCCCTAAGAAATCATTAACAATCTTGGTATTTGTGGTAGAGGAGAAAACATACTTTTTAATAACAGTAAAAATATTTGTCCAGTATATACATGAATATGTTAAAAAGGAAACTGGACGCAACCAACGTTTACTGACCAATTAAAGAAATCATAAGTACAACTAGATTTCTATTCCTCCTACAAAAACTTCTAAATAAAACAAAAGTAATCAGATCTTAAAAACCATCAATGCTTTCAAAGAACTATACAGCTTCTCACAGTTACCCCCTCTAAAAAGAAGTATGTAAATAACCCTGAAATGTTAGGATACTAAAGGACCTTATTAAAAATTTGAGGGGGAAATAAAGATGAGAAAAGCTGCCTTTTTGAGACTGCCCCACGTCTCTGGTTAGTAAAATACTAAATAAATATTCATTTTCATACCTTTTTATTTCTGTTCACATCACCCCCAAATTATAACTCAGAGAAAAATGAATCTTTTTTCAGTCTACAGAAAGAACACTTTGAAGCGTACGACACATTTACTAAATAAATCAGCTCAAGAAAATACCATCATCATGATGAATCCCATTGTAAAGAAACATTCTACATAGTCAAAGTCTAATCTGCAGATAACGAAAGATAAAAAGAAAATGAAAAGTTAAAGATTTTTTACAGTTCAATTTTTTCATGAAGCAGTAATTATCCTCTATATCACCACAGTTTGATTCAAACAGCCAGTTATTTCACAATCCAAAATTGTAATCCCACTGTTTCCAGGCGCGGTGCCTGTGGCTCAGTGGGTAGGGCACCAGCCCATATATCGAGGGTGGCAGGTTCAAACCCAGCCTCAGCCAGCTAAAACAGCAGTGACAACTGCAACAAAAACTAGCTGGGTGCTGTGGCAGGAGTCTGTACTCCCAGCTATTCAGGAGGCTGAGGCAAGAGAATCGCCTAAGCCCAAGAGGTGGAGGTAGCTGTAACCCAAAAATTAGACGGGCATTGTGGTGGGCGCCTGTAGTCTCAGCTACTTGGGAGGCGGAGGCAGGAGACTCACTTGAGCCTAGGAGTTGGAGGTTGCTGGGAGCTGTGATGCCAGAGCACTCTACCCAGGGGGACAGCTTGAGGCTCTGTCTCAAAAAATAATAAATAAATAAATGAAAACCCCAGGGCAGCACCTGTGGCTCAGTGGGTAGGGTGCCCACCCCATATATCGAGGGTGGTTCAAATCCAGCCCCAGTTGCACTGCAACAAAAAAAATAGCTGGGTGTTGTGGCGGGTGCCTATAGTTCCAGCTACTTGGGAGGCTGAGGCAAGAGAATCACCTAAGCCCAGGAGTTAGAGGTTGCTGAGCTGTGTGATGCCAGGCACTCTACCGAGGGCGATAAAGTGAGACTCTGTCTCTATGAAAAGAAAAGAAAAGAAAAACCCGTGGTTTGGCGCCTGTAGCTCAGCAGCTAAGGTGATAGCCACATATATGGGAGCTGGTGGGTTTGAATCCAGCCGGGCCGGCCAAACAACAATGACAACTACAGGCTCGGCGCCTGTGGCTCAATCGGCTAAGGCGCCAGCCACACGCACCTAAGGTGGCGGGTTTGAATCCCCAGCCCGGGCCCGCCAAAACAACAATGATGGCTGCAACCAAAACATGGCCAGGCGTTGTGGCAGGCGCCTGTGGTCCCAGCTACTTGGGAGGCGGAGGCAGGAGACTCGCTTGAGCCCAGGAGTTGGAAGTTGCTATGAGCTGTGATGCCATGGCACTCTACCCAGGGGGATAGCTTGAGGCTCTGTCTCTAAAAAAAAAAAAAAACAATAACTACAACCAAAAAATAGCTGGGCACTGTGGCAGATGACTGTAGTCCCAGCTACTTAGGAGGCTGAGTCAAGAGAATCGCTTAAGCCCAAGAGTTTGAGGTTGCTGTGAGCTATGACGCCACAGAGCTCAAAAAAAAAAAAAAAAAAAAAAGGAAAAAAATTTAAAAAATAAAAAAGAAAGAAAAACCCAGCTGTGGCTCAGCGTCTATGGCTCAATTGGCTAAGGTGCCAGCCACATACACCTAAGGTGGCAGGTTCGAATCCCCAGCCCGGGCCTGCCAAACAATGATGGCTGCAACCAAAAAATGGCCAGGCGTTGTGGAGGGTGCCTGTGGTCCCAGCTACTTGGGAGGCGGAGGCAGGAGACT
>CAUYQV010038573.1:0-32835 GCA_963574575.1 Galagoides demidoff | reverse complement strand
AGTCTCCTTCTGATACTGATTCCACCTGGGTGACCTTGCCCAGGAGGGGAGTAGGGAGTTTACATTAGCCTTTTCATTTCCAAATGAAGTTACATTAACCTTTTCATTCCCAAATGGAGTTACATTAACCTTTTCAGCAGTTGAAAACAGTATATTCCCTCCCCAATCTCCTACTGTTCCCTAGCTTGTTGTGTATTCTTTCCAAAAATCAGGACTTTTTTAAAATGCCGGGGACAAAAGACAAAATTGTTAAAAATCGGACTGTCCCACCAAAAGCAGGACATCTTGTCACCTTACACTAAGAAAACATTGCCTTTGCAAGCCATTCCCATAGAGATATGATTCAACTTTCTCATATATATCTATGTATTTATATATCTATCTTTATATCTATCAAAAGACAAAATCACAACACATTTAATTTAAAGATCTTAGTTGGCTTTATTTGCAATTCTAGAATTGGGCAACATCTTTAATGAGCTGAACAGAAGGTGGAGGTTGGTTTTATAGACACAAAAGTGCTCAAAAAGCAGACTGGTAACCTTTCCTTGTAAAGGTTAAGGGAGAGGAGACTTCCTCACTGTGCCAGCTACAACTAGCCTATTTGGGGATGTAACTGTATCTCTTTCTCCTGATACCTTGGGAGGTCTGTTAAGCTACTTAGTTGTGGGTTGGTGGTGTGGAACTTCAACATGAGTAATTCCGTTTCAATGGTCTGTTGGACATAGTGCGTAAGCTCAGTTGAAACCAATCACTTCCTATACATTTTTTTTTTTTTACTGTATCTATACTCAGTTTCATCATCTATATTATTCAATGGTTCTGTTTTCACTTTTTAAGAATGTTTTTTCCATTAAGAACAATCAAAACAACATGCCCTAGACATATTTTAAAGAAGCATCAGCAGGGACTTAAGTACTGATGGCATCATTGGACAAAAACCATATGAAGCCTTCCATGGTAACTCATATGAAGGGAATAATGTGTATTTGAAAAAGTATATATTTTAAGCAACTATATTTCTTTAGGGTCATACTGTTTCCCCATTATATCTCCAGCTGAACATCAATCATACTAATTTGAACAAACATTGATCCTTATTCATCTATTACTGGCTTTGACTTCAGAAAAGCCATGCAATTAGACAGGAGCTGTAAATGGAAACCGCTTCTTTATTCTCTCTCTCTTTCACTCTCTCTCTTGTTCCAGCTTCTTAAATCCTAACTATCTCAGCCAACATCAAATGGTTTTTATGGTTAGTTACTAATGTGACTGGTTTCCTATTTTTGTTACTAAATCCCTTCTCCCAAGTGAGTTAATAGACACAGTTATCATACAAACAGTTGGCAAAGGTGAAATTTTTCGAGGATTTTGCTTTGTTAGTTATTTTTGGTATAGCTTACCATACACATTTTATGTGCATACAAGGTCTGACAATTAAGTTTGCAAACTCATCCGAGAAAAAGTGCTACATACCTCATTGCTGAATATCACTATAGTTACCAGATAGCCAAGGGGAGAACTTCAAAGGTGACCCCAGTCATGTTGAGCAACTAGGCGTGTGTAGTACTTTTTCTAGGATGAGATCACAAACTTAATTGTCAGACTTTGAACATATAATACTTGTCACTGAATTTCTCACTTTAATGTTTTGGTAAGCATGTGCACTAAATAAATATGTTATTTTACAGAAATTGCTGTACTGAGGGAATTTTTACTCTCCTCTACCTTGTTAGATTAGAATTAATAGAAAGATTTATGCTATAATTCAGTATTTCTCTGTATATAGAAAATAAGTTTTATTAAATCCATTTTCTTTTATTTTTCCCCTTAAAATATCTTTAAAAATAGAGTAGAGACATGTTTATAGGATGTCACAAAGGTAATTAGGAGATGTTAACCTTGAGGTGTCTATTTTAGGTTTTATATTCGTAACAATCTTCTTCAGCCTGTGTAATTATCTAGCTGATGGTGATCAATCATTATGATGCTGATGACAGGCATTTTTCATTGTTTTCAGTGCTACTTTTTTTAATCACTTCCTTGACACTCTGAAGACTGAAATCCTTGAATCAATCCAGTGAGCAGGAAGGACGCAGGCAGCCAGCAGACAAACCAATCTCCCAGCTTGCTGTCTCAAGGTTGCACTCAGAGATTCAATCCCTCCATTTATTATTTTTTTGCCAGCATTTTTTAAAGAAAAAGTTTTATAGGAGTAGGAGTAAATTCTCTAAATTTTTGACACTCTCAGTGTCAGAAAGACGTTGATTCATTTAACCTTTACTGAGGGTGGACCATGTACAAAGCCCAGGGAGAGACCATTCACCTCCTTCAGAATGGGTTGCAGTCCAGCCAATAGACATGGCTATGCAAGCAACCAGTAATGCCAGGAGAAAATGCTTAACTCCTGGAGCTTAATCTGAATGAATATAGGGTGTACTGGCGAGGCATAACTCTAAGTATTGCCCATTACCAGGAACTCTGTTAGAGGTCCCACATTTATCTGTGCTGAGAACCCACCTTTGGCCCTAAGGAAGCCTGGTCTTTTTATTCTTTTTTTAACCAGTTGGTATTTTGTGATTTTTTTCTCCTTTCTCCTTACATCAGAGTATGTTGTAGATATTTGTCCTTTCCACCAGGATGAAGGTCTTTAACAGCAGGAATGGCAGTGTCTCTACCTTGCTTATGTGTGTAAATTCAGAGTGCCTGGTGCAAATGTTTGAATGGATTTGCTCATTAACACATTTATGTAACAGCATGAATGGTCCAGTTGCCTTTGTTGGAAGAAGGTACTGACTTTTTTATGAAAGGAGTAAATCCCTCCAAAGAGAACTCTTTGGTCTAAGTATTTTGCCCCAAAGTGATAAAGTGAAATTGCTATTCAACCTTTGAGAAAGTATAGCCCCATATACTTCACCTGCTCACTTCCTGCCCTGAATTCAGTCTTCCAAAATCGGTTCTTAAAATTTGGTCACTGCTTTCTCATCATCTATGAGGGTTCTGAAAAAGAGATGAGAGGATATTTTTCTTCTAAAACTGGGCAAGAATTTGCTTGTAAAACCGGGTATGTACATTATCGCTTGCCAAATCTCATGTCTAGGGATATCACACAGAGAAAAGATATTTCATCTTACCCACAAATCTGTTTGCAATGGCGGCAATCAGTTGGGCTATTCTTGGGCTCTCCCAGTGATTATTTAAAAGGGTACCTAACAGACCATATATATATATATATATATATATATATATACATGCAACCCCTTTCTATTGTTAAGGATTTCTATCCATTTAGTAGAGTGGTTTGTAAGTTTTCAGTAATTAGGTTCAAGTTTCTATGCCCTGTAATCATGAGACCATATTCCATGAGAACTACATTTTGACATAGCAATTTCACAGAATGAGATGTGTTCAAATAGCTTATTTCACAGAATCAGGTGATGTGGACACTGACCTCCCCCCTGTCCTTTCATTGTCTGCAAAGGACTAAAGGTAGATTTGAAATGAAAAATGCCCTCTGTGAAACTTAGCTGCCATAAAAAAGCAGTAACAGTTATTGAAAATTCCTGGAATAAATTGTGTTGGTATGAAATATTTTTTCATTTTGCATTTGTCTCTGAGTGATCATTTCATTTTCAGATGGCTCCAAGGAACTTGGGCCATTAATATTTTTATGTAGCTCTCTGGATTTTCCAGGACTTACTGTCATTTTTATTAGTCATTGCTACCATCACTTGGAGGAAAGTCAATATTCCTACTTCTCATGTCCTCTCAGACAAACCTAGACCTGGGGAAGAGAAATTAGTAGGACCAGGTCAGATTCCAAGCCAGCATGACTCTAAGAATAATAAATTCTAAAAGCCACTTAAGTTGTCTAAATAACCGCAGAGTTCATAGCCTGGAAAACTGATTCCTTGGGTACTTCTTCCCATAAACTGTTGTCCACAGCAGCTATAGCTCTTCCTGGAATGTACGGAAAGTCTTTTAGACTCCTGCATTATTGCCTTTGTGCTTGTTTATGAAACATTTGAATGTGATACATGAGAATGAACTGATCCAATTTGGGCATACAAGTTGGGAAAAATTTCTCCCCAAATAGCCATATTTAAGTTCATATCTAAAGCAAGCATCAGGAATAAGCTAACTAGAGGTAAGAAGGTGCTATTAGTAGAGATAGGGATGGCAGAAGGTGACTGATAGGAAAAGCTAGAAATAGGGAGGTAGGTAGGAAACGGTTAAGTTAGGTTTTATACCTTGAATTTCAAGTGTGGGTGGGGCACCTTGATGATGGAAGTTTAATTCAGGACCCCAGGTTCAAATCAGACTTTGCCTTGTCATTGTAACTTTTCAGCCTTGCTATTATAATTTCTAGCAAATGGACTAAGAATCAGAGCCACAATGCAGATGTGAATGTAGGCTCAGGAAAGTTTGATTATTGAATGAAACAGAATACAGGGAAAACGTTTTGAAGAGAGTTTGCACTTCTGCATTTGTACAAAGCTAGCACCTCTTTGGATGTTAGCATTGGCATGAAGTCCTGTCAGTTTTGTTCCTCCTTGGTAATCCAAAACCAAAATGATGCAGGGATTTCTGACTTACAACATGTCTATCACATGTCATGCTAAAGTTCATGACTTTCAGATGACACTTGAGAGAGATTTGTGGCAAAGTTGTAACTGGTCATAGTCCAGTTCTCTGAAGATCCATCCCTAGAGCGTGTAGTGAGGTAGCCTGCCAGAGTACCAGCTGAGAAACTCAGAGTGGCAAGAATCAAATTTTCCTTTTTTGTGGAATTCTAACATCCCATCACCATTGATTGAACCTCCTCTGTTCTTTCCCTCCCTCCCTCCCGTCCTTCCTTCCTTCCTTTTCATGGCTATGCCAACAACCAGTAATGCCAGGAGAAGATGCTTGACTCCTGGAGCTTAAATCTGAATGCAATGTGGGGTATATTGGTGAGGCATAACTCTAAATATTGCCTTCCTCCTTCTCACTTTTTTTCTTATTTTTTTTTTTGGTTTATTTCACCTTAGTATTGCCCTTTTTTATAATCTGGAGGAATATACGTTTTATGTAAGTGTGGAAACATGTTTGTCATTTTGGGATATCTTTGCCCGAATTGTGAAAGGTACATAAAGTGTGAGATACATCAGTTCTCATAAGCCTTTTAGGGTTGGCCCATCCAGAATTAGTTTGGCAGCTCCTGCAATGTACTTGCTTCTTTACTTTGCTCCTGGTATCCTTTATGAGTTCTTGTATGGTTCATAGTAACTTAGGTTGAGTTATTTTTTTCTTAGTTAACTTTGCCAAATGAAAGAAGGGAAGGAAGGAAGAGTTTTTTGAAATGTTGATGTAAGTGAATAGCGTAAGTGGAGAATTTCAAGAAAGCTGAGTCTTTTGCTCATTGATTTAATGCTTGCCAACTAAGGAAATTAAGTGCCGTGTTACATGTAGCTTGAGGTTCTTTGGAGGGAAGAAAAATGCTTTCGCTTTTCATTGAGCTGTGAGAAATTATTCCAAGACCATCACAGGAAAAGCTTAATTTCTTTGAAGAAGAGCTCTGTGGTCATCAGAGCAAAAAGCCTTGAATTTTATACATGGTAAAAGGTTTCTACTAAACGAACCACTAGGGCTTGACTCCACTGACCTTGGGAAGCCAGAGGATACGGAGCATAGAATTGAGATTGCAACCCCACTGAAGTTATTCTTTTTCAGTAATACAGTATTATAAATATTTGAAGTTCATGAATGAAACACCCGGCCTTTAACCTAAATGGATGTTGCTTCTCTTTATATCATTGGACTCAGGAACAATATTCAAACTGTTTCACCCATTTATTAAATCTATAGAATTTGCCCTAATAAATTCATTTCAAACAAGAAAGAGAAAGCGATATATCTAAAGATATTTACTGTAGTATTAGTGGTCACAGTAAAAAATGGAAACAATTTAAATACTCAACAATGTAGAAATGATTAAATACATTTTATACGTCTTTGTTTGTTTCATATTTTGGTAAAGCCTTTGTATTGCAGTTTATGAAAGTATTGATCCATGACCGAATGGAAAACAAAATTGCGGGCAAAAACCAGTAGGCTCAATAGACCATTTGAGGAGTGTCATTTTATACCAAAATGCTCCTGAATTTTTAGCTCTCCAAATAAAATGGATAAAATACTGAAAAAAATAATAATTTAATTGGCACCACTCTTAACCCACATCTCCTTAGCTTTTCATTCAAGATAACATGAATTCTCAATGGTGTGGCTCAGTTTCACTGTGGAATCATTTCAGGTCCAAGCATAAAACCTTTCCCATTGCTGTCTCCCCGCGGGATAGTTCAAACAACACATGATATTTCAGTCCTGGTCTCCAAGCTACAAGCTTTTCTTCCAGTTGAATCAGCTTTTCTAGATGTAGGTTTAATTGGTTTCCTCTCATATTGGGCTGAATGAAGTAAAGAGAGGCTTTCTAGTGGGCACTGCGGAGGTGCCCTAATAAGAAAGAGAAAATTCATTCATGATGCCAGTCGGCTGGGTGTTGATTCCCTTGACAAAATATCAGTCTCGTCTTTAAAGGCCTGAAGCCGCATTCTCTTCAATAACAATCCAAAGTCTATCAGTAGGAAGTGTGTCCTCAGTCAAACAGATTGCTTGGTACTGCCTGCTTAGGTTTCCATTTTTATTTTTTTTTAATTCTTATTTATTTTGTTTTTATGTCAGCTTTATATGAAAGTTCAGACGAGTAGGCTACATTGCTTGCATTTGTTAGTATTCACTAAATTTTTATATACCTAGGGAAAGAAATTTTTTCCATAGCCTGTGGAAGCTTATTGCATACGCCATGCAACTTCAGAACATTGTCTAACTTGGTATCACATAGAAGGAAGTGATAACTAGTCATAATACGGAAAGCTAGCATTATTGGGCCTTTTTAGCATTTCAAACATTTTTTAAGCACTTTACACTTATACAGTCTGACAATAATTCTGCGAGGTAGGTACTATTATTATCCCCAACTTACCCAGGAAGGAACTGAGGAAGGTTGCAGACTACTAACTCCAGGGTATGGGGTTCAACCAGAAAGAGTCTGTCTCCAGAGTTTGCAGTTAATCATTACTGTGTAGATAACCAACAAGCAAATGGCGATATTTACATTGATTATACCTTATAATACTCCTGAGTGCATGTGAAAAGCTAAAAGAGAATAGAAATAAAAACAGTTACAATTGTTTAAATTTGGAATAAATGCATTTTTTAATTTTCTTTAGTGTTCTAACATATGATTTTACTATTTTAACATATTATTTAGTAATGTGTAACAAAGGTGAAGGCTTATTCAAGTAGGCCATTCACACATTATGAAGAGGAGAGGAGATTTTCATCCCACATAGCCTCTTATTCCATTTGAAAACCCACTCCTAGAGGTCTGGTGTTAAATCTAGTGTTAGGTAAAGGCCACCAAAGAGCCACAGATGGTAGCAGAGTGGATGCCTGAAGAATGAGCCCTTTGTGGGAGGAAAATTGGAAGCAGCAGAATGTGCCTGTATGTAGGTCAGAGAAGTGCAGGCCAGGTAACCTATTTATAATCTTCTAGCCTATGTTGCAAAGGTGACTAGGAGAGCAGGTAGGATGGACATGGGAAAAATTTAGTTAAACATTAAGAAGAACTTCCGTAATTTAATAGTATCTTATTATGTATTTATGTTTTCAAATAAAAGCCTGGTTTGTAAAACATAACCATATCTATCCCTTGGGGGAGCATAAATACTCACATAGAGACAGAGAGAATATTTACAAATGAAATTGGGAAGTGACGCCCCTTGTGGAAAATGGGATATATGATTCGGAAGGAGAAACATGTCGACTTACATTATACATAATAACATGCATTTTGAGAAATTTGTAATTACTGGTGCAAAATTATCTATATTGATTGTGTATGCATTTGAGTGGCATGGGAATTATATTTCATAATTAAAAATTATCCCGTGCAGTTTTTTTTTTCACTTGCAAGTCCATGAATAGGTTTAGGTAAATTACACAGCGCATACGCTTATGTGCCTTTGAGCATTTTCAGGAAGTGAACATCCCGATTTTTGTCAAATGTTTAGGAATGTCTACAGTGCCAAATTTACTACCATAACCTCTCCACTGATATTGTACAGGAACGTCAAGATTGGATGGTGATTTTGATAGATAGGTGGATAGGCAGCAGGTGTAAAGACAGGTAACAGCCTCTTGCATAGACTTGGAGAGTCTTGTTGGCTCCTTCAAATGCTGTTAATATTCTAAACACATTTTTGGAAACTCTCATTAGAAATGAAAATAGACACCTATTTTTAAGTTCCTTTACTCTATGGTCATTGGAGATTTTAATGCTTAAGAATTTTGGACTGGGACAAATTGCATGGATCAGGGCTTTGGGATGGCGCACCTGGGTTTTTCCTGGAGATGCTGTGCTGCCCGTGGGTCAAGCATAGTTCTCTGAGATGCAGTAATCAACAGTGTAACATGCGAGTCCATCTCAGATGAAATCATCTTTCCAGGGACTGAGACTCAATTAAACTTCCTTCACCTGCCTTTGAAACATCTGTGCTTTGCGTTACTGGACAATGTGTTGCCATTGTTTGGGCAGCAATCTTTTAGGTTTCAGGTAATCTAAGCCTACAGGTACCCAAAATTCAAATAAGCGTGAAACTTCTTATTCCTCAGGATATTGATCTCTTGAAGCAAATAAATAATGAGAAGAGATTTATTTCTCATTTATAACTCAGGTTTTATTGCGTTTTGCTTTAGAACTTTACCAAGATATAATTCACATTCATTGCTTTTTTTCCCTTGAGTATCCTTGCCCTTATATCAGCTTTTAAAAACTAGTAGTGTGCATACATGTGATGTGTACATTTGTGTGTGGGGAGGAATATTTAGATGGAGCAAACTGACTTTTGAGAACATGGCTAATAGAACCATTTTGTTAGTGACGTAGGAGGGAATAAGATTCATTCTATGCAGTTAAAAAAAAGGAATGTTTTCAAAGTTTCTAATTAATATATTCATTTTATTGATTACCTTTTTCTCACTAAAACTCTGAAAATTGCTATTGCCCTGGCATATTTTAATGTAGAAATAAAACCTAGTGTGGAATATATGTCTTTGTAAATAAAATATAGCAAGATCATATACTAGAGAGAGTCCAGTGTTTGTTATCAGCAAGAGACAGCCTCTCCCTGACATTCCTTTGGTTAAGACTTGTGGTTTATATGCCACATATTATTTGGAAGAACAATCAACCTATTTAAGTATCCCCATTCATTTGATAGTTCATGCATTCATTCAGCTTTTCATTTGTTTAGTAAATATTGACTGTTCCTGTGTATAATGCCCTAGGTATGCTTTACATTATGCAAGTTACAAGATTAATAAGTGATTTTTTTTTAAAGAAGGAACTTATACATCACCAAAGTACAAAGACATAACAGACTGGTAAACAGAATGCTGTGGAAACTCAGAGGGAGCAATTAGTTTAAATTGAGAGACCATAGAAATGTAACCTTTCATCATGGGTTGGCAGGGCAGGTAGAATTTTGGTAGGTAGAGAACGGGAAAGGGGGCTAGGACTTCCAACTATGGGGAAAACAGGAATTCATTAAATTCTTTTTGTGTGTAACACACTGTGCTGAATGAAGCTGAACTTTCCCAAGCAAGTTCTTTATCTCCACCATGCAGACAAAGAGATGGAAGCTTGGAGAGGTGCGGTTTGTTTTCAGGCCAAGGGGAGGAGCAAGTAGAGAAGCAGTGCTGTCTTGCTAAGATACAATGTTTTCATCATGATATCTACCATAGGGGTTGGCAAACATTCTATTAAAGAGCAGGATGGCAAATATTTAAGCTTTCTAAACTGTACAATCTCTGTCAAAATTACTCACCTCTCCCACTGCAGCATAAGCAGTCGTAGACTACAGGTAAATGAATGGACACGGCTGTGTTCTCATGAAGCTTTATTCATGATATTAAAAATTGAATTTTATATACTTTTCGTGTTTCAAGAAATATTCATCTTCTGATCTGTTTAAATAATTTACTCATGGCTCTGCAGAATTAGGTGATGGTTGGATTTGTCCTGTGGGATGTAGCTTACAGAATCCGATGTTACAGAAGTGCTTTATCAGTATTTGTCATGAAAAATAATTAAGGAAGAAAAAGCCCCCTACCCTTTGCCCGCAGCTATTACATCATCACACAACTCCTGGGTCCTCCATTCATTCCTAGTCCCTGTGAGTCGCGCCCTTCGCAGGTGTGCACTATGCACTTTGAGCAGCTGGTAACCTTGTGCTCCAGCACTGAGGACTGTAATGGGGGATGCAACTGAATTGTGTACAGATGGACCTGCTGAAAAATTATAGATGGAAAAATCAGCTGAGATAAGATTTGACTCTGTTATTGAACAAAGAAATGTTTGCAGGCTTACTCATAAAACGAGCAGAGATGTGTCCTACTTAAGTTACCTTTTTGTTAAAAAAAAAAAAATGGTAGTGCTTGTAGCTCAGTGGGTAGGGCACTGGCCACATACACCGGGGCTAGTAGGTTTGAACTCAGCCCGGGCCTGCTAAAACGAGGACAACAGCCACAAAAAACAATAGCCGGGCATTGTGGCGAGTGCCAGTATTCCCAGCTACGTGGGAGGCTGAGGCAAGAGAATCACTTAAGCCCAAGAGTCTGAGGTTGCTGTGAGCTGTGACATCACGGTGCTCTACCCAGGGTGACAGCTTGAGACTCAAAAAAAGGAAAAAGCCCCAAAGATTTACTTATTTATAAAGGGAAGATGATGCAATTCTGATTACATCCTTAGAAAGCATTGATGAGATCCCGCTCAGTGAGATCTAATCTACCTGAACGCCCTTGATGGATACCAGTACACTTTATAGAGACAGAGATAAAGCAGTGGGCATCAGACAGTGGAGCACACAGACGTTTTACGGTTCATTAGACATTTTGTTGTAAGTTTCTAGGGCTAGACTTCTGGAATTCAATCCTTGTTGGTCTAGAAGTAGATTCTTGATAAACAATAATGTATTAGAGAGTTTTATGGAGGTCTTTCTGACTTCTAAAATGCTAAGAGTCTAATCATTATAGAGATTCCACTCAATAAAGTGTGCAGGGTGACCTTGGCAGTTGATCTAGCCTCTCTGTGCATCAGTTTTCCCCTATGAAAAAAGAGGTAATACGTAGTAATAGCCCATTCCTTGGTTTGATGCAAGGATTAAATGAAATAATCATTTTAATTATTTTAATTATGCTCTTCTTGCACTTTTCTTTTTTTCAGGACAAAATCAAAAATAGAGCTTAGATTTTTACTTTCCTGATATGTCTATAATGAACCCAAGTTTGTTTTCTTAGACCCTTTTGGATTCTACATTGAAGAACTAATATCTATCTTTGTTCTACCAATACTTGTCAAAACAGTCTGACGTACCCAGTCAATTGTATTCTGTAGCTTTTAGAAAAAGGCTTTCTTCTTGAAAGTTGTTTAATTGATGGAGTAAATTAACACAAAATATTAGATCAATTTAGTTATTGGGTGCTAGGGGATTATTTATCCATCCTAGAGATCTCTAGATGTGCTATATAATTATGATGATTTATGAAAAAATTCTGAATAACCTATGCCAAATTCTTAGCAAGAATCTAAGTCATAATGAGATATTAGTTTATGTGATGGGAGGATTGATTCATTTGATTTTCCCCAAGGGAAAACAGTGTTTCAGGCTTTAAAAATGAAATATGACACAATATTAGCTCCCCGTGTAGCTCAAGAAGAAGAGTCTGCGGCACTGCTATAGAATTTTGCTCTAAAGCTCATTTCTATGCTGAATACCGGTGCTAATTATTTAAGATGATTTTGTGTCAGAGAAGAATAGGAATAGAATGCTTTGTTGGGCTGCGTTAAATGAGCATTGGAGGGTTCTTCTAGACTAAGGAATTTCTCCATTTGATCCTAAAATCAGTAAGCTGTTAAGTAAGATCTTACCGGAGGTTTTATATACAGTACTGGACGTTTTTCTCTGATTTAAATTCCAAAACTCAATTTGTTTTATTTCAGTTCAAAAAATTCCAGCATAGCCAGCTTTATATCTCATTTTGTTTAAATCAAGGCTTCTCAACTTGGCTGCACCTGAAAACTACTTGGAGCGTTGAAAAAGAACCCCATCCCTGGTTCACATGCATGTTTAATGGGTTTGGAGCGTGGCCCAAGCATACGGTTTTATTTTTTCTTTCTTTTTTCCTAATTGTCTAAAAGAACACTAGATGATTTTAACATATAGTTTTGTTAAAAACTAGTGGTATAAATTAAAATTTCTCAAATTCTAATGCACACATAAGCCACCTAGGGTTGTTGTTAAAAATGCAGATTCTCCTATAGGTGTGGGGTGGGACATTGATTTGAACAATGCCACTGATTTAAGGACCTCATTTGCAGTAAGAAACGTCTAAATTAAAGCTCAATTTAGTTAGACTTTTTATCTATGAATGCCAGGACTAAATAATTATGAAATAATTAACATTTGCTTAATGAAATACTCAAAATGGTCTCATACTCAGCCTTTAAAAATGGACCCTTTTAATTGTCACATTGCTTAATTCCACCCTGCATTTGCTGAGCACTTATTACTTGCTATTTTGCTAAGCTTGCAAGGAACATACAGAATAGAAAAAAATACAACCCGTAGGCTGGAATAGGGAGTCTAGAATAGCAGTAGAAGATATATAATAATAATTACTATACTTCAAAATGAAAATCTCGTAAAAGAAGCAAACATTTTTATTTTATACTTAGTTTTAAGGTATTACGTCTATTTTATACTTAGTTTTAAGGTATACTTAGTTTTAAGGTATTACACTTGTTAGATTTTGAAGTCTAAAGCGTTTTTTTTCCTTTTCTCAGAAGGATGTATGTGTATACGGGGGAGGGGTTCTTTGGGATTTTCATCTATCCTGTTGGTGGGTTTAACATTCTGAAATGCTTTTTCCCAGTCAAGTTTTCAAACAAACAAACAAACATGAAAAGCATGGAATAAATGATTGGTAACAGATATCTGCCCTCTAGTGCTTGGAGAAAGTTACTTTTGAAATAGGCAATGAGACAGAAAATCAGTAGTAGAAAAAGAAACCTAATAGTCATGTCCCAGCTAGGTGATTTTGTTATAGGCAAACAGGAGAAGGAACAGAGGGGAGGGATGTTTGCAGAGCACCAACTGTAGATGAGGCCTTTCAACACTCCACTGAGAAGCAAATGGTACTCAGCCCATTTTATGCCTCAGGCAACGAAGTCTCCTAAATTCTCCAGCAACTATGTTAAGGGGACAACTTGTTGAAGGATTTCTAGGCTGTGTGACTGGTATGCTAGTTCTTTTCATTGGCAACTCTCAATCTTCAAGTGAATAGAGGATCCTGAGATTCTTGTGAAAAATTTATAAATTTTTCCTTGATCATTCACGAGGAAGCTCTCTAAATAGAAGACCTTGCCTTCCAATGTATTGCTTTATTTTTTCTTAATAAGTCAGCTCTTCCTGTTTCAGTTTATTAAATGATCAAGAACAAGCAGGATTACCTCTTACGGTATTTTTAGGATTTAGTAAAAATAATAAATTATAATGTAGAAGATTTTGCTTCATGTGAAAAACAAATCTAATTTATTTCATATTTTATGTCATTATAATATAATTGCAATCGTGAATCCCTTAATGTTGGGGATATTTCCGAGAAATATGTCCCTAGGCAACTCCATCATTTTGGGAACACTACAGAATATACTTATGCAAACCTAGATGGGATAGCCTACTACATACCTAGGCTATATGGTATAGCCTATTGCTTTTAGCCCACAAACCTATAAACCATGTTAATGTGCTGACTATTGTAGGCAATTATAACACAATTGTCTTTATGCATCTAACCCCAAAAAAGAATAGTAAAAATAAGGTATTATAATCTTATTGTCTTCTGTACGCAGTCTGTTGTAGGCAAAAACATTGTATGCGGCACGACTGTATACCCTGTTATCACAAAATATTATCTATTTAGCTGTCGCCAGTCAGATTACTGTGAAAACTTCTTATATTAGTATAAATTTTAGTATTTAACATGCAGTTGAAGGCGTTGTGTTAATCACTCTTTTGTCTTCACAAAAGAGATTTTGAATCTCTTTGAAGAAATTTAACAAAGTGATCAGCAGCTCAGTTGTCAAAGGAATTAAGAGCAAAGTTTATGCCTCCCCACTGCCAACTCACTTGTTCAAAACAAATGTCAGAAGTAGCACATGGGGAACGTGTAATGGTTTAATTTACATGCATGGAGTCAGCACAAAATTAATAGCAGTCTGCCACCAAGGTTTGTTAGCTAATTGCTGGGTTTTAATGTTAAACAAATGAGTGTGAATTTTAACAACACTGTTTAAGAGCCTGTTTGGGAGCCTGCGCTCTTTCCTCCTCTTGGCACGCCTTGGGTTTCAAGACATTTCCAAACTCATTTTCTCATTCTTCAAGTACTAAACTGATAGTTGCCATTGTCTTAAGCAGTCACCCCCCTCTCCCTCTTAGAATCAAGTAGACACTTCAGGAAAATAGACCGTAAGACAGAATTTTAATTGTCCACTACTGGTACTTTTTTTTTTCTTCCCCACATGCTTCCTTCCCTGTAAAGGACAAACAGTTCAGATTGTCCCACGGGCTGCTAGAAACAGGACTTGATGAAGTTTTTCTAGTGTGACCCTAAACATGAAATTACTTTAGGCAGAAAGAATTCAGTTTACTTAGTGAAAACCAAATCTATTTGTAGCCAGTGTGTTCAAAACATGCTTGTGCTATAAACAAAAATATTTTTCTCTCCTGCTGCCCCCCCTTTATTCAGTGGGGGCATAACTTGTGTCTGCTTCTGGATGGAATCTCTGGCATAGCCATGACATCTCTGCCGTCCAACAGATACTTTAAGTCAGAAACACAAGGTATTAATCCAAACTTCAGGAACTTGAGTTGTCAACAGTCAAGTCTTTTCTGAGATAGAAAACGAAGCACAGAGCTGGCCCCTTTTCCTCGTGTCTCTTACTATCCAGCTGCTGCATTAGCTCCACCAGGACCGAGGTGTTGTGTGCAGGGAGGTGAGGCGTAAAAATAGTGTAGTTCTTATTTGTCCAGATAGCTTCATCAACCCTGGGCCTTGGCAGATGTTTGAAGTTGAGGATTTAGGGTAGACCAGCCTAACATGAAAGGTGTCTTTTTCTTTCACGATTGTTTTCACGGCATCTTGAAAGGTCCCTTGCTGGAGCATTGCACCTGCGGTTCCCCAGCTGGCACTTCTACTGCAGTAGCTCCTTTGTGTGCCTCCTTCCTCAGCTGCTGCCTGCCATGGTGCTTGGCCGTGTCTTTGTGGTGAGGTCCCTTTATCCCTAAACTCCGGTTTACCCTAACCAAAGGGACTCTCCTCTGCCCCTGTCTTGGCCTATATCTGATCCAGATAAAACCCTGTATATCCCTTGGTCTGATGACTTCTGGGCTTGTATCCCACCCCAGTTCGATGGCCCGCTCCAATCTGCTATCAAAGCAGACAGTCTGGCTTTGCCTCTCTACGTATGTCCCTCCAGCCCAGTTCATACCATAGCGAAACTTACAGTTCTGAGATGTGAGTCAGGCGCCTCTTCTCTGTGACTTTCCATTGCCGGTAGGTAACAGCTGTCTAGCCTTCCTCCATAGAAGCAGGGGGTGGGGGACTAGCAGCACAGCAGCAATGCTCTCCAGAGAAATCTGATACCCAGGTTTAGTCTACAAGTCTTCTGTGACCCTCTGACCTGTGTTTATGCTTTATGCTAGCCGAGGGGTCCAAGAGCCATGGAATATGTTCTCTGCCATCACTTGTGTAAATTCTTCATATGAAGATGGGTGTGATGCACGAGTTGTGTTTTGGGGGTCGCCGTGTTGGTTCTGCAATCAAATCTGAGGCAGGAGGATCCCCAGTCTGAGGACCCATTACGTATTTGAGTAAACTAAGGATGACGAAAATTCAATTTAGTGTGATTTCTTAACCACTAAATAAACAAAATGGCATGCATCTTCATTGGCATGGGATCTGATTGGGGAAGCCAGGTGTGCCGTAAATAGCTAAATAGAGATGAATATGCTCAGTAGAATATGGATATGCTCAAATGTGTGAAATAGTTGGACAAACAGCACCTCTGTGGTATCTTGTCCTTTGACAATCCAGGTAGTTTTTTACTTAACAAAGGGGAAGGCCAGTTCTAGGTCTGAAGACATTTTGACACTATAATTTTGACTTAGGGATCACCGAAGTGATTGATGATGACTGTAGAGATGCTTCAAGTCATGGAAGATTGGGGTTAAGGAAGAAAACCTCTGACAGCAAATTAACCTGGAATAGGTTACTGGTTGCATTATAAACTTAAGAACAATGAAGGCCACCAAGCATTAGAAACGTATATAAGAGGATCACATACAGTTTCTCCTATAAGACACGTTACTAAGAATTCTGGCATAAGACCCAAAGTCCTAAGTTTGAATCCTTGTTCATGAAACCCATTTGTCTTGTTTGTTTATCCTGCTATATCATTTGCTTCAGCAACCTTTTCCTCTAACCATTTCCACTATTTTGTGACAAAAGAATATTCATTTCCTTTCATATATGGAAAGAAGGAATATTTTATTGGTTTTTCTTAGGGGAAATATTTTTAAACTCCCCTCCATCTATGCATTTCTTTAGAGAAGAAAGTATAAATCAACCTCTGCCTTCATTTATAAACATTTCCTAAAATCTGTATTTTTAATTCATGAGACAATTATTCCCATGCATATTCATACACGGCACATCAGGGATTTTTTTTCTCTTTTACCCATACACTTAGAATTCCCTCGTTCCAATCTGATGTATTAGTTTTTATATAACATAGGTGTGTTCAGTTTACTCAATCCTTTTTTCTTTGTTTTATGGATATGTTTGGTGGCTGGATTTTACATATAAGAAGTCGCTTTACAACCATTCAGCCATAGGTTCAACATCCATTTTTTATTAGAGTTCTTATTCATCACTCCAAAATAATAAAAATTATGATACTCCTGTTAACTTCTTCCACAGGATTTTCATTATGAAGATTCCCCTTATTCATTTTCGTAGCAAAACCGTCTCTGCCACTAAACTGATATTTTCTGTGTCTGAACTTGTGTTTCTGTTTTGCAGTCGTATTAATCAAGCTGGATTCCATGACCTTGAAAAAGGGACTAAATAGAGAAATTGCCCGTGGGGATAATGAATTGACACAAGAAAAGCTCTGGTTGGAGCTTAGATGCAACCAAGTAATGTCTTTAGATTCCGAAGAGAATGATTTTACATTCTCTATAAGTATGTGTTCAGCTGAAGAGCTGCAGTAGCTTAAGTAATGCTGATGGCAGTTGCAGGGAAGGGGGTTACATGTACGTGTAAAAGGCAAACACAGAAACGTCACACACACATTGATAAAACCTGACCCATCAGGGGCACATGTCTCTCTTGAGTTGCTAAGCATTGATGATTGCATACATTTGGAGACACGAAATTTTTTCATGTATTGTCTTATTCACTGTATTCTTTCTCTTTATGTGAAATAAGAATTTCTTTCCCATATCTCTGCTAGAGGAACTCCCAGCTATCAACTTGTTAATTTTTCCTAATCTGCTTTTGAGTCACACAAACATTTTTAAACTTTTCCTTAATCTTTTGTATAAAAGAAAAATGCATCAAAAATATTTGAATCATCATATGGATTTCAACAGAGCAAAATATTAACACAGCCAATTTTTATGTTTAAATGAAGTAACTGCATATTCCTTATGGTTTAAATACGTTTTTATTATAAACAAACTATATTGAGTAAATCACTGCTGCTGTCTTTTATCCTCATATTTATTATATTTTTCCACATGCAAAATGTTTGTGATTAAAAAAGCTTTTATTTGCAGTTAATTTGTAATGTTTCTGCTTGTTTTGCTGTAATTTTACCATTGTTTTACCGATATGCAATTTCCAGTAATTCTGAATCACACAGGGTATGATAAAAATTGGAACTTAGGAGTTTGAATCTTAAATGTTTGTTACATTGTCAAGCCCTCTCAGAAGTCAAGCCCAAGTTTTGAAGTAGACTATTTAATATTGTTTAGAATTAGCTCACCCTAATCTTGTATAGAGTGCAAGTTTCTCCACGCTATGAAATGTGGAGAAAGCCAGTGTTTGCTGTGACCGATGAAGCTCTGTTTTAAAGGAGATTATTCATTGGCAAAGTAGTATTTTCATGCTTAAGAGTGAAAAAAAAACTCCCTGATCAAATAACTGGAACATTTGGTTAACCCAATTAATCAGCAAAATAGGCACTGAAAATTTTTTCATGGTACTCATGAACTACACTTAGTCATCACTGCACCAAAAGTGCATGGCCCTGATGCCGGGAGAGAGAGAAAACTATTCTTCGAGAAAGAAAACTTTAAAAGTCACCCCCCAAGATAAGGATGGATAAGGATTTCAGAGAAATTACTCAAAAGTCAGGGGCACACCGGATGACAGGAACTATGTGTGCAGCTGATATAGGGATTAGGGTGTTATCTGTCTCTTCTTGATGTTGATAAAGGGATCATTTAAGTGATGGACGGGATATATTTTGATTGCTGTTGAATAGGTTGTCGGGTCTAAATAACAAAGTTACAAAACTGTGGTATAAATGGAACATCCTGGTTCTATAACCAAATGCTAATGCTCAGACTCTGACAGGGCTTTTAAGACCAATAAGATCACCCTAAAAGGATGTAGGAAGGTATTGACTTATTCCAATAACATCTGGGAAAATTAGGAAAGGAATGTACCAGCAGTATGTTCCCTTTGCACAGAGCCTCATAGTTCAACAAGAACCAAGCAATGGTGGGATCTTATAATTTAATCTGTCAGAGCGTAATTACAGTTTATGAACTTATGAAAAATAGCTACTGAAATGTGAGATTTTCCTAGAGGTATAATGCTTGAAATTCAGAGTTGGAAATTAAAGTTGATAAAATCTGTATTAACTCTATGTAGTCACTAACCAGATCCAAGCTAATAAAGTGAAAAATCTAAAAGCTCAAGGTACCTCGGTTCACATTGCCAGAGTTCAGGAATATCTTCATCCATACATTCTGCCCTCTATCTATCTATATGTATCCATAAATAATTATATCGAATAAAACCATGAATGACATTATTCTCCAGTAAGGTTTTTAGAGCCATTTTACTGTGCTTAAGCCATTGCACAAGGAATCTATTTTATTTGGGCCCAATTAAAATGGAGAAGAGATAGAGCACTTTTAAGGGAGTTTAACTTTTATTTTATTTTATTTTGAGACAGAGCCTTAAGCCGTCCCCCTGGGTAGAGTGCCGTGGCATCACAGCTCATAGCAACCTCCAACTCCTGGGCTCAAGCAAGTCTCCTGCCTCAGCCTCCCAAGTAGCTGGGACCACAGGTGCTCACCACAATGCCCGGCTATTTTTTGGTTGCAGCTGTCGTTGTTTGGTGGGCCCAGGCTGGATTCAAACCCACCATCTTAGGTGTATGTGGCTGGTACCTTAGCCACTTGAGCCACAGGCGCTGAGCCGGAGGTTAACCTTTAAATTTATTTTAAGAGGTTATAAAATTTTTGATATTGAATGCATTAAAGACATGGCACATATCCCAAATGGTATACAAATTAATGTACAGTGTATAGTATGTTTAAAGTAAAGAAACATGGATTTATATGTATATCCCACTTATTTAAAAATGTATGTACAAAATATTTATAAATAAATTTATAAGTAAACATAAAATACAGTAGAACCTTCGTAGTTGACCAATACCCTACCTTGACCTCCTCCTAATTTTCACAGACTGGGTATGCACCACATGTACTCAGTGGAAGTTCCTTGTGTTGACCACCTCGTTTGTTACAGTCCCTTGGGTGGCCAATTTATGGAGTTTCTACTGTATTAACACTTGTGTCAATTATAGGTTTGTGTATGTGTTTTATGAGTAATGCAGCAGTAGATTTGGATAGAGGATACAACTCAATGACAGGATTAATTATTGCAAAAATATCCAAAGGTTTCTACTCCTTATATATAGCTTCTCTTGAAAGGAAAAAAGAACTATGTATATGGTCAGAAGTTTTAATTACTTAAACATCACAAAATTATGTGAATTTATAAATCAGAAGTTTGAAATCAAAGCAAATAACTCAGTTACATGGGAAGTAAGACTCTGGCTCATTGTAGCTAGTCGTACCCATTACAACAGAAGATGAGAAAAGGGCAGTGGCCACCTAGATGGTTTCACTGTTCTCCAGAATGAGCCTGAATATTTATGACGATGAATTCATCATCTGGAATAGCACAACAAGATACGCCATAACAGAAGTGACTTGCAGTTTCCCTCCCCACCAAAAATGGTGTCACCAAGCTCTATAAATCTTATTTAATGGGCAAGTCTACTTCCTTGTTGTGGAATACCAACCGGAGTCCTGCCAGGCGGCTACACTCTTTAGCTGCTGTGTCACCCCAGGAAGGAGGCTAATGGCTTGCTGGAGATGTTCTGTAGACTTAATAACATCCATATCTCTAGGAAAATATAGATGCGTGGCTGTGTTTAGGGGGAGATGTTACAGATTTCTTTCTTTCAGAATAAAAACTGTCTGGGAGTCAGATATGTGGAATATGTAAGTTTAGTCTTTGGCAAACACAGTTTTTAAAGATTGATTTTTAAGTAATGAAATTCGATTTTCCTTGATCACACATAGGAGGTTGCAAGTAAAAAAAAAAAACTGACATAAAATAATAGTAGAAAATCAAGTTGTACTTATCATTTGATATGTATAAACAGAATCTAACTGAAGTCTAAAGTCTTTATCATATCATGTGAATCATATCATGTTTACAATGATATTCATTGTAAAACTTTATGCTCTAATAAGCACATCAACATGATGCCTACTGATAATTCAGACTTTCCTAGGTACCGTAGCACTTTTTCCCATTATAAGTCAGTCTACTCCGAATGTGCCTAATACAGTAAACTCTCAAATATTTTCTCTCTTCAGATACATCGTAGTATTATGGCCCTAGATATATTTATTAGTCTCTTCTGGAAAGATGATAATGGGAAAAATTCACAATGTTTATGATATTAATAATTTAAACCTTTTCTTACTTGCATAATAAATTGCCCTTTATTGAGGCCTTGTAATGTGCCCAGCTGTTTGATCAGTGCTCTGCCTGCAGTATTTTTATTAATCCTTACCTTAGCCTTTTATGAGAGGGATGTGTTACCATCTTCCCTTTTGCAGTTAGGGAAACTGAGGGGTTAGCAGATTAAGGATTGTTCCTCGGATCTCACAGATGCTACATGGTAGAATCACACTTAGTATCTCAACCAGTGTGTCTCCTGATTTCAAACTCTTCTTACAACTTCCCCTCTACCTCTCTCTCATCTGCCTTGTTCACGACATGATATTCATTCATCACAATGAATTCGATTTTGGAACCTTAGCATAAATTTTTCAATACTACCTGACATTTCAAATAATTTGGAGGAGTTTTGTATGTGTTTATGATACACCAAATCGTAAGAAAGTATTTACATGTCATAGAAATACCTTCTTAACTTGTTAAACTTCTGTCTATTGAATTGTTATACTGTTTATAGTGCAAACTGGCAGAGAAGTTTGACTCATTATTTTAATGTAAACACTTAGTATCTTCCGGTTGTATTGACATATTAGCTTGAGGATCTTGGCTTTTCTACATTTGTAGAATCCCATATTTGAGTTTAAAGGCAAATTACAGATTATCATTAGTCCAGTATCACATGTAATGCACTTGCCCTCTGTACAAGTCTGACAAGTAAGTCTCCAACTCATCCTAGAAAAAGTGTGCCAAGCCTCATGGCTGAATATCAGTACAGTCACCAGAGGGCCAAGGGGAACCCCTCAAAGATGCCTGTTGATATTGACCAATGAGGTAGGTAGCACTTTTTCTGGAATGAGATCACAAACTTAATTGCCAGACCTCATGTAACGACAGCTCTGATGGACATTTCCGAAAAAGAGTTCCAAAATTGCTTTGAAAGGTAGAGTAGGCACTATTGTCAGTGCGTAGCTTCCCAAAGGGAGGACCTCCAAGGTGACCACAGCAAACAGGGACGTAACAGTTTTCCTAGGATGAGTTCACAAATTTAATTGTCTGACGTATATGTTTCCTCAATAGCCTCTTTTATTATCTTCAGTGATAAATACCCTATACTGTCTGTCACTATGCTCTACATGTGAAATTTAATACATATTATTTGATTTGTAAAAATGTGTCATAATATCAAGATAGCCATCAACAGATGAATAAAGAAAAGCTGGTAAATACACACAATAGAATACCATTCAGCCTTGAAAAAGAAGGAAATTCTATTATTCATCTGCATAAATAAACCTAGAGGGTTTTATGTTCAATTTAATAAGATAGGCACAGGAAGACAAGCAGTCCGTGATCTCACCTAGCTATGGAATCTAAAAAAGTTAAACCCACCAAAGGATGGATGTTAAAAAAAAGTTAAACCCACTGATGGATGTATCAAAGGATACAAGATGTCAGCTTGATAAGAGGAGTCAATTCAATAGATCTTTTGTATAACCCAGTAACTATAGTTCATACCAAAGTATTAAATTCTTGGAAATTGCTAAGAGAGAGTTTGAGTAGTCTCAGCACATAAGAATGACTAAGTATGTGAGATAACACATCTGAATTAGCTCCATTTAGCCACTTAACAACATCTACATATTTCAAAGCATCATGCTGTTCGTGGTAAATGAATACAATTTTTGTCAATTAAAAGAATTTCAAAAACTATGAAGGTAGTATTACAAATAGACGTTTTAAATTGATCATGAATGAATAACAAACGTTGTGATAACAGTAATACATGGTTCATTCCCTTCCTAAAGTGAGTCATTTTCACAGCCTTAGTTATCCTGTGGGAACATTTGCTCCATTTCTTAAAGCAGAGATTCTAAGGAAAATGTCAATTTTTTTTCTGGATTAACATGAGAGGGCAAGACTGGAAACGTAATTTAAATAAACACCATTTTCCCCTCCAAACCAAAACGTTTTGCCCCACCCAACTTTTTTTTCAATTCTTTTTAATGATTTCTGTACTGAGTTTAATTTGTATTTCTGGACATAATATACAGAAAATCAAGAGGTCATTCCAATTTCTTCAAAGTCTTGGTTTCCTACCAGTAATTCCAACCAAATTAATTTTCTTCTTCCATTTTCTTCATCCTTCTTCTAACTTTTGTTCCTCCCTTTTTCCTTCCTCTCTGTTGCCACATTTTTATTAAATACTTATGTAATCTACCACACTCTTGCCAGGAGTCATGATTTCTCAATATCTTCTTATTTGTTCCATCCCTTTCCCTCTTAACTTTAATAAGATTAGTTAGTTCTATGTCTAGGAGGAAAAGTCTCACAATCAATAAAATGGTCTCTCTACTTTCAGAATTATTATCTTCTAAAGGCTGAAAGGAGGTGACTGAGCACTTTTAGAAAGTATGCAATTGAGAGGGAGATTTCAGACACCAGGAGCCTGGGAAATCAGATGACTGCTCTTCATCCACAGTCAGGAAATATTTCTCCTTCAATGCAAACGTGGGGAGATGAGGTGACTTGGGGTATGTGTTATATGGATTAGTCAGAAACGATCTCTGAATTTATTGATCGGCTCATAAATACATTTTCAAGGGAGTACATTTCATACCACTGAAATGTTTATTAAACAACTCTGTTGATTGGATTTCTTTTTGCTGCTTTGCTTGGTATTAAGACCAAGTGTGTTCCCCAGGGTATAATGAGAGCAATATCTAGAAAGGCAATAATGGGAAAACCACACTTACTATCATGCTTTTTTATTATGCTTTTTATTATCTTTCATAGTCTCTTTTTTTCCAATTTCATTAAGTTATACATCTCACGTGAATTAAATGATATTTTCATACTTTTGTTTCTTTGGCCGACATTTGATCAAAATCAAGGTATTACTTGGAGGTTAGTACTTATTTGTGGGCTAGCAGCAGAAGCAAGCATCTTGACAAAGCTGTTGATTCTAGTTAGAACTAGCAACCAACCTAGGCATATACATTTTATTTCCTCTGCCACTGTCATGTTAGAGAAGCCACATCCTTCCCAAGTGTTTTCTCATCCTGCAGTGAAGAATTTCTTCCTTTGCTCTGTTAAACACAGGAGTGTTCAACCTGTGGCCTGTGGGCTGCATGCTGATTTTATGAGGACTTTTTTGGCCTATCTGTGGTGTCAGACATCATGAAAAGTATACATGGGCCTTTTTTTTTTTTTATTGCTAATCAGCTTTTGTAAGTGTGTATTTAATGTGTGGCCCAAGACAATGCTTATTCTTCCAGTGTGCAACCGAGAGAAAAAAAAAGATATTTAAAATATCTTTGCTTATTTCTTGGCATGGTGAATGTCTGATGAGTATTCCTGCTATAAAACAATTTCATGATTTGGAAGATAGACTTATCTTATTAGCTATTTGTTCGGCAGATTCGGCTTTATTTCTTTGAAGCGTAAAAGGGGCGATGTGGTTTTGTGCACTATTCTTTTTGTACTTACAAGACAACATAAAGGGAGAATTATCATGTGTGGTGGGGACTAAAACCAGATAACTATAAATGAGAACATCTACCAAGAAGAGTTTAGTCTAAGACCGACTGAGTGTAATGGTAAATAATTTTTTTCACTCATAAATTCATTAATCCAAAATTTGGTGATTACTTAGTACTTGCCTACTATTGTGCCAGATGTAGTGAATACAAAAACAAGACTTGCTTCTGACTCTAACTCCCAAGCTTTGTTAAAAGGTGCACACATACATACATGCACACACACACACAAAAAACTAAACAAGCAGTTGTCTTTTTTGCCAGTACGTCACCAGTTCTTATATAAATGTCTAACATAGACTAAATCCTAAATGATTACATTATCTATGCTTTTTTATAAAGTATGATTTATAGTCAAAGTGCTAGAATCTTAGGTCTAAACTCCTGTGTCACTACCTTCTAGATATCTGGAACCCTTTTACCACCCCTAAAAGTGTTTCTAATGTCCTTTTATAGACAACTCACCCCACCAAGAATTAACTACCATTCTCATTTTTACACAAAAATTATTTTTTCCTGTTCTTGAACTTTGTATGAATGGACTCATTTGTATCTAGCTTTTTTCATTCAACTCTGTATTTCTGATTTTCGTTACACTGTGTTATGTATATTTCGTTATACATTTTTTGGTATGTGTTATGTGGCATTAGTCAGAAACGATCTCTGAATTCATTGATCGGTTCATACATTTTCAAGGGAATACATTTCATACCACTGAAATGTTTACTAAACAACTCTGTTGATTTGATTTCTTTTTGCTGTTTTGCTTGGTATTAAGACCAAATGTGTTCCCCAGGGTATAATGAGAGCAATATCTAGAAAGGCAATAATGTGAAAACCACACTTACTATAATGCTTTTTATTACCATTAATCTTTCATAGGTTCTTTTTTTCAATTTCATTAAGTTATACATCTCACATGAATTAAATAATATTTTTTATTATGAAATTTGTATTGCTCTGTATTATTCCTTTATGTGGCTATAACACAATGTATTTGTCCATTCTCCTGATGACAGACATTCCAGTTATTTTCAGTTTGGGGCCATAACACATAAAGTTGCTGGCGTATTCTAGTCATTTTCTTTTAATGAACAGGTGTAGTCATTTGTCTTTAGACTTTGCCTAAAAAGAGAATTGCTAGGGCATAAGCTACATAAAGGTTGAGCTTTGGTAGAGTATATCAAACATATTTCTGAAGTTATTGGATCAGTTGATACTCCTCGGTCACAGTCACATATTGGAATGTAATAGTACAGTAGATTTATAGGCAATACACAGCATGACTAAGGCAAAAAAGTCCAACTTTAGTCTCTGGACTAAAAGTCCAACTTTAGTCTCACCATTGATGAGAATCCAAGGTGGATTCTCATCAATGACAACATTTTCATCGAGCTTTCACTCCTTCAAGATATACAAAGAAAAAGGTTAGGAGTGCATTTCAGGGGAGTTTCTTTTTAAATTATGAGCTGGAAAGACCTGAAATGTATGATCAGTAGCAAAAAGTGAATTGTGATAAGACAAAATAGAATAGTTTCCTGAGAGCACATGATATGAGTGAAATATGTAAATGTGTGGCCCAATAGCTCCATCACTGACACGTGATCAGTTGAAGACTTTTCATTCCCTTCATCTAAATCCTGGTATCATAGGCAATGACATTTTTCTCCTAGGAGGGGTAGCACGCCCTACTTCTCAATTTCCAGATACAGGTATCTAGATACCAGTACGATCCATTGCAATTAGAACTCCGCTGTCTCTCTAGAAGGGCCAGTGCTCTTTGGTTTATAGAGACTTAATCTTCTGTTTGATTTTAAATAAATAAACATACAACTTCAATCCTTCCTTTTTTAGTCTACCATAAATAAAAAGCCTTCAAAGTAGACTAACTTGCTCCATAATTTATTGAGTTTTTTTACATAAAGAAGGCTTCCATTTTACATTTTTTGGATTCACCAGAAAAAGAAAGGTGTAGGTATCATCCTCTATTGTTTCATTCTGATAAATTATTTAAAATAATGTTCTAACTACCCATATATTGTAATTATCACTTGAATTACTGTTAGTAGGTATTAGGTGTATAGGGAGAGTATAATCAGAATTTTAAGGCTGAAATAGACTTTAAATGTTTAATTTTAATTTCTATAATACCTTACTATTATTTGTCAAAAAAAATCACTTATGCTGGTAATTGTGGCATAATTTTTCTCAAGGTGTATAATATTAGCAGTTTATAAAATGCAGAATATTCTCTGTGTACCAAGAACTAACAAGTTTCCTGTTTTTTTATTCTGATTGTAGCTAATATCAAAGCCGTCAAAATCATGTTATTTTCCCTGTATGTTTATTAACCAGCTAATGTTTAATTCTGGAATACATCCCACAATCAAAAGCATGTTTCCCGGCCAAAGGTGATTTGACCAGGGCCAGAGGATTTAAAAGTTATCAGACTACTCTAAAATGTTGGGTTATATGTCCAATTTAGTATACATACAAGCTCGGACTTAATTTTAATGTAATTTGAACTCTCAGTGTTTTAAATTACCCACCTGTGGAGCATGGAGAGTTGAATGCAGAGATGACTTGAGAACAGGATTGTTTCTAAGATGTCTTTTGAAATACCAGAGCGATAGCATTTGTGTCTAAACACATCTTGTGTTCTGCATAGACTCCAGCCTCTCTGATAGTTGGATCCTTTTGGAGCACTGGCAACAGCGCTACTCAGTGTCTTTGGATGCAAACTGCTTGAAGGGAGCCCACGCTGCCATTCACCAGCGTCATATACAGGTTGATAGACTGTGCGTTACAAGGATTGCTTCACTGTGGAGACAGCATTGAGAAGGCCACCTCACATGCTTCTCCCTTTCTTGTAGTGTGACAGCAGACAAAGTGCCACCAGAGGAGAGGTTTATTCTTTGCCTTCTGAAGACACATCGTGAACAGTCTCAACTCTTCAAAAAAATCAGAGCAAAGAATGTCTTTTCAAGTATCACAGAAAACAATCTATGTTCCCTAGCAACAAAGGTGGAGTTTTCACACGGTGGTGGTTCATAAGACCCAGATTCTGCGTGTTGAAAAAAGAAACTCCTCTGGGGCAGTGCCTGTGGCTCAAAGGAGTAGGGTGCCAACCCCGTACAGGTTCAAACCTGGCCCTGGCCAAAAATTGCAAAAAAAAAAAAAGAAGAAACTCCTCTGTTCCCAAGGGCTTAGTATTGTGTAACTAAAGATAGTATTCAGACCCTACTCACTGTTCATGAGGTGGTAGAAAAATCCCTTTAGTGTACTACTGTATTTTAAATATTCTAGGAGAGGTCTGAATGAGGAAATTGCACACAAATCGGACTCAGAGCAACCGAGCAGCTGCTGTGTGCAGTGTCATCTAGAAGTATAATCACAGCCATGTTTTCCAAAACAAGATGGTAGATGCCTACCTGCTTTTTTATAATAGTATTTTTAAAATTCAGTTGGCATGTAATGAACAGTGCTTTGAGAAAGACACTCTGATCAGGGTCCATGGGGGTTCTATCACTTACCTTTCCTCAAAGAGCTTGTAATTATTACCACAGTGCAGAGCTCTGCATTTATGTAGCCCTTACAACAAGAGTGTCATCAACGTCATTATTGAATTATTGCAATGGTTCCATCTGAGTCATGCTGGACTGATTTACATGACAATTTTGCATTTGATAACCAAATTTTGTATTGAATACAAAAACAGCTGCTAAAACTAAAGTATTCAAAACTCTTGGCTAACCAATGAATAATCACTGATTGCAATGGTAGATCAAAGGTGGCATTAGGAAATATGGCTCATTGAGTGGGTAGAATTTGGAGACAGACCAAATTAACCATTAAGCAAAAACACAGTGCGCCCTAAGTAATTATTTCTTTAAGTTTTATAATTATTATTAATACAGAAGGCTGCTAAAAATAATTAAAGGGAAATTTGGGGATCATCCAGGAATCTTTAACTGTCTGAAATACACAAGATAGCTTGAAGCCACGTTCCAGAGAATGTGATAAGTGTATTCAATGTTAGCGCTGGTGCAACATGAGTAGTGAGACTTCCTATATTGAAATAACATGAAGATGTTGGGATACGTGAAAGCAGTTGCTTAGAGAACATGAAAAATACCATTTTGGACCACATATATACATCTGAAAATAATTTCAAAGAACACCACTGCTAAGGTTGTCATCCACAGTAGTGTGTCAAGTTCATTGCATACTTTAAACACGTTTAGATTTTTAAGGTTTCTTAATTTGCCATTGTGGTTTTCTCTCAACCCCTTTGAACATATATATCATACCTAATAGAGGAAATTTAGGCTTGGGGAAGTAAGTAGATGTTGATAGATTGACTTCATTGATCCAAGACAGTAGTGTGGCAGAGGAAAAGATATATGTAATGCTAAAACATTTATCCTCTCTTAAGAACTCTCATGGCTGATCATAGAAAATAAAATAAGAAAGAGAATCTTGGCCGCACCTATAGGTCAGGGGGTAGGGCGCCCGCTGAGGCTGGTGGGTTTGAACCCAGCCCCAGGCCAGCTAAAACAACAATGACAACTACAACAAAAAAATAAATAGCTGGGTGTTGTGGTGGGCGCCTGTAGTCCCAAATACTTGGGAGGCTGAGGTAGGGGAATCACTTAAGCCCATGAGTTTGAGGTTGATGTAAGCTGTGATGCCATGCCACTCTACCCAGGGTGACAGCTTGAGACTCTATCTCAAAAAAAAAAAAAAAGATCTCAAAGGATCAGATAAGTTCAACTTATTATGCAGTATATGGGTCCTAATAAAAAATGTCCTAATTTTCTAGACATTAAAAACAGTGTTAATCCACCATCTGGCTTAGCCATATGTCAGGGATGATACTTCCAGACATTAAAAGTTTTCAATTTCAATATGCCTCATTATCAGTAAGATCTTACTTAAAACAAAAATCGACCTTACTCTTTTGACCTTAACCTTTCTTTCCTTTAAACTACACAGAAGTTGCTGACTATGTTTTCCTTAAAACCTTTCCAAATTTAATATCTTACTTTTTTCACACCAGTCCCTATTAAATATGGTAGAATCAATAACTATATAATAACTATTTAACTATATATAGTATAACTATATAATAAAATAATTAGTTGACTTTTTGATCTCCCTGAGCTATCATGTTCCTTCATGATCTCTACAAGTGGTTTCAGAAAGCTGTCAGCAAAATAGTCACCATCACTCAGACCCACATCCCTGAACTGCTCTCCTTATGCTGTTTTGACAGAGTGAAAGTTGGCTGGCCTTTAAATCTTGCTGTAGTCATGCTTGTGAGGTGAGCATAGTCCATTGAGCCATATCTGATGGCATGCATGGGTAACTGCAAAATATGATGACCTTTCAGCTAATAGACTCTGAATGAATGTTTTTCTAGCAGGTAGAAAAACAAAATTACCTACCAATTTGATACTTTACAATGAAGAAACAACTCTTCTGTGCTGAAGTCTTTTTGGGGATGCCAGATTAGCAAGTCTGCTTGTTGAATATTTGACGTCAGGCTGGAAAGAGGCCTACAAGGTTGGGTGTGTGCTGGGCAAGCTTCTCCTGCCAACGAGTCTTAGTACCCTCTCACATCAGCCATCTCTGTCCTCAGCATTCTCTTTCATTTCCCAAGAGTTGCTTTGGCTTATCACTTTAACCTTTATGTCAATTAGAACCAGGCCTTATATTAAAAAGCCTGCATACACTATCTGAAAAATAGTTCCTTAAAAATCTCCAGTCAAAGAGAGTATGTGTATTCATTCACAAAATATTGCAGCTTTTAGGCCCCCATGGGCAGCACTGCAGAATTCAGTATAATTCGTATTTACACTAATTCTGCTTGGTGGTGAGCACCGTAAGGTCCACCAGCCACGAAGGGCTGCTTTGTTTATATGTTCTCCCCATTCGTAGCTGTGTTTACTCCACTTATGTTAAATATTACGCTCTTCTTCTTTACTGTTTCAAGTGATTGTTGATGTCACCTATTGCCACAGTGATTCTCTTGCTTTCATTTTAGTATTTTTATAAACTCGTAAATACTGAATTATAATTTTAAGAACAGAAAGTTTGAAATTCACATTTTTAGTTTATAAGCACTTATCTCAAATAGAAGCATGCTTTTTGTTTTAAAAACAAAGCTATAATTGCCGATAGGTGTCTTGAAACTATGTTTGTGTTCTGAACTTATTAAATAACATCAAGTTTTATGATGAGATGAGATCCCAAGCAACTAGGAATTTAGATATTTGGATGTCTACCAAGCTTGGACTTGGTAACTATTGACAGTTCTAATACTTACCTGAGCAAAGTGGTTATGAAATGGAAATCTCCAACTGTGACAATAAACCTTATTCATCCTACTAATCACAATTTTTGAAACCATTCAATCTTTTTTTTTTTTATTAAATGTAGCTGTGTACATTAATGCAAACATGGGGTACAGTGTAGTGTTTTCATATATAATTTGAAATATTTTCATCAAACTGGTTAACACAGACTTTATGTCATTTACCTAGTTATTGTGTTAAAACGTTCATACTCTAGTTCTAGAAAAATTCACTTGTACCCTTGTAAGACAGACCATATAGGTGATCTTTCCAATCACCCTCCCTCCACCCATCTGCCCTTCTCCCCCCCCCCCCATATTCTTGGGCTAGAATTGGGTTGTAGCTTTCATTTGAGAACTATAAATTAGTTTCATAATAGGGCTGTGTACATTGGATACTTTTTCTTCCATTCTTGTGACACTTTGCTAAAAAGAACATTTTCCAGCTCCATCCATGTAAACATGAAGGAGGTAAAGTCTCCATCTTGCTTTATGGCTGCATAGTATTCCACGGTGTACATATACCACAATTTATTGATCCATTCGTGGATTGATGGTCACTTGGGCTTCTTCTATGACCTGGCAATTACACCATTCAATCTTTTCATATTAGAGAACCATAAAGCGAGGACTCTGCTGTCACCTGTCACCCTAGGAGGTCTGGTAGAGGAAGACTGTCCTCTGGTTTGTGATGCTTTCTCCAACTGTCAGGGGGTATTGTTACTGCCTCTCTTTCCTGGACTCCCACTAGACTTGTTTATGAGTATTATTGTAACATACACCAAATTGCCTTAATTTCTACCATGCCTAATCTCCCTGGAATGCAAATTCCATAGGGCAGGAAGGTGTGTTGCACCTCTCTGTTTCCAGTGCCTACTATGCTACCTGGTCTGTAATGGTTTCCCAATAAATGTTTGCTGAGTAAACAGTAAGTTGTGCTTGGGCAAATGTAGAATTATTGCCTGCTTAACTGTTTCTGAGGCTCACGAATGGGAGAAAGGAGTGTCACAATGGGACTTGGAATTAGAATGTTCAAAGTGGAAAGCACATGTTTGTTTGGGAGATAGAATCTTCAGTCTGTATGGAGAAAATACCTATTTGGTCTGTAAGAAATTTGGACTTGTGCTACTCTGGATTGGAGGGGTGAAGCTATACTGACACCTTTATCTGTCAGCATGAATTTTAAATTAAGAAAATGTGAGTCATGTGGGTTTATAATCTGGATTTTGAAATTGCATTTGTTGTGTCTTCATTTGATCTTATTGTGCATGTCTTCTTTCATGTCTATCAGACTAAACTTTTGTCAACTATTTTTGAACATTTCCTTAAGAACAGGTAATGCAGAGAACTAAAAATAGACCTGCTATTTTGACCCTGTAATTCCTTTAGACCTGCTGTTTGACCCTGTAATTCCTTTATTAGGTATATTCCCAGACGACCAAAAATTTCATTACCACAAAGATATTTGTATCAGAATGTTTATTGCAGCCCAATTCATAATTGCCAGGTTATGGAAGAAGCCCAAGTGCCCATCGATCCACGAATGGATCAACAAACTGTGGTATATGTACACCATGGAATACTATGCAGCCATAAGGAAAGATGGAGACTTTACGTCCTTCATGTTCACATGGATGGAGCTGGAAAATGTTCTTCTTAGCAAAGTATCACAAGAATGGAAGAAAAAGTATCCAATGTACACACCCCTATTATGAAATTAATTTA
>CAUYQV010038571.1:0-27500 GCA_963574575.1 Galagoides demidoff | reverse complement strand
AGCTGCAGGGGAACCCAGGTACCGTCAAGATTGGCTGGGTGACAGAACCCAAAGTGTTCACCCCTCTGAGCTCCTGTGCCTCCTCCATGACAAAAAGAATAAACTAGGGTCATAGTTGCTGTGACATGAATGGAGAGATGTGTAAACTGTAAGATGCTGATAACAATGTTGCTTATTTTAATGATAATTCACAAAAGTAAGTGCTAGGTGGGGGTAGAGGGGGGAGGAGCACTGAGGAGCCTCTGAGGACCCTGGAGCTAGGACAGGGTTGTGGTGCAGGGATGGGGGAAGACAGGCCCCAGGAAGGAGCTCAGCTATGTTGGGGGCTCCCAGGGCCAGGCTGGGCCCTAGGGAGTCCCAGAAAGCTGTGAGCACCTGGGTGGGCCCCACAGAAGGTTAACCCTGGAGGTACAGGCTCCAGGAACCCCCCGCCCAGCCCCAGGATCCCCTCACTTGATTCCCCCCACTCTGTTGTCCTAGACAGAAAGAGGGACAGGGAAGCTGGAGTGCCCCAACATTTTAGCTGTGGGGATTTTCTCCACTCCCTAAAGGCAAGGAGAGGAGAAAAGAGGAGAGGGGGAGGTGGGAAAGGCAGGCAGGGAAGGGGAGGATCAAATAGAGAAGGAGCAAAACCTTGAGAGAAGCAGCCCAAGGAAAGGATAAAGGAGAAGAGAGGGGAGGGAGCTGCTGCTAGGGGCGGCAGGCGCTCCAGCCTGGGGTCTTCCCCAGACAAAGGCCGGAGCCCAGGAGGAGGGAGAGGAGGGGACTGGGGAGGGAAGCCAGGCACAGGCCCGGACCTGCCCCCACCCAGCTGAGGCTCTGACCCAGAGGAGAGGGGAGCATGCTCCAAACTTAAGAGGAAGAAGTCTGCCAGCTGCCCTTGGGGCTGTCCCAACAGATAAACCTCATCCAAGCTTCACCAATGGCCCCTGAACACTAATGCACAGCAGGAGCTAAAAATACCTCCGGAGAGGCAGGAGGAGGAGGGGGAGGGAAGATGCTGGAAAGAGGAAGAGGAAGGAGAGGAGAGAGGGAGGAGGGTGGGGAGGAGCAGGGAGCAGGGCTGCAGGTCCTGCTGAGGCTCAGGCTGCCTCAGTTTTCCAGAGTGTCCTAACGATCCAGATGTGCAGCTGCAGGGAGATGACTGCTCAGGGAACTGCAAATCACCGCCCCTGGCGGTCCCTCCCTTGGACAGAGTGAGATGGGGAGGGAAGAGCTGGAGAGAGAAACGGAGAGAGGCAGGGACTGAGAGAAACCTCAGAAAGAGAAATCTCAGAAAAGCAGAGCTCTGAAGAGCAGGGCTGGGGGTGAAGAGGGTTAGGAGGGAAGGCAGGGAGGGGAGGAAGGGCAGGAGAAAGGAACAGGGGGAGTGCAGGAAAGAGGAGGAGTAAGGGCAGGAGAGAGGAGGAGGGGAGGGCAGAAGAGGGACAGAGGGGAGAGAAGGAGGGAAGGCAGCCTGAGTAGGGAGGTGGAGAAGGGTCTCCAGCCACTGAAGTCAGATCTCCTCCCAGCCCTGCCCTGCTGTGGGGAGTCTGGCAAGGGTCAGGGTCAGCCAGGTGGCCCCGTGCCAGGCCTGCTACACCAGCACCCAGCCCGCCCTTTGTTCAGGTTGTCTGAAGGGTGAGCCTGGGCTGGGGCCTGGCTCCCTGAGAGGACCTGCTAGTGAGGCAGCAGGGGCCAGGCCTTGACATTCCAGGTCAGTGGAAGGGGAGGGACCCACACTGTCCCTGGGGAATGGATTTGGAGCACCTTCCTGGAGCTGGACTGCGCTGGATCCTGGGAGTACCAGGGAAATGTAACAGGAAGGTGCTCACCCTACTCGGACAGAGATGACCCCATGAACTCTTGAGCAGTGTAATGATGGTGGTGCTGCTGGGGTTTCAGAAGGCCTCTGTGAGGAGATGGCGCTGGACTTAAACCTGATTTGTGAGAAGGCCCCATCCTTACCCCAGGGAGTGGTCTCCAAGAGGGAAACTGAGGCCAGGAGACTTGGTGAGCAAGAGTGGTGAGCAGCAGAATAGGGTTTGAGCCCAGGCCCAGCTGACCCCCAGCTCTCCTGCCTGCTCCCAAGCTGCTGTTAGCAAGGTCTGGTGGATAGGGCCAGCAGGGGGGCGAGGCACCCAGGGTCCACCCAGGTATGTGGGAAGCAAGAGCTACTTCTCCTTGGTTCCTCAGCAGGTTGGGGGCCTCACCCCTCTGCAAGAAGAGGCCAGCAGGGTCCTGGCACACCCCAGCCTGCAGTGCTGTCCCTGGCAGTGGGCAGATGGGCCAACATCTGGGACAGACTCAGCCAGGCCTCACAGGGCCCAATGACACTGGGAAAAGCACCTCGTCCCTCTACAAAGCAAGGCCTGGTTACTCTCATTTGCCAAACTTTTTTTTTTTATTTAATTTTTTTTTTTTTCTGAGACAGAGTCTCACTTTGTTGCCCTCTGTAGAGTACTGTGATGTCACAGCTTACAGCAACCTCAAACTCTTGTGCTTAAGTGATTCTTTTGTCTCAGCCTCCCAAGTAGCTGGGACTACAGGCACCCACCACAACGTCGGGCTGTTTTTTGTTGTTATTGTTGCAGTTGTCGTTGTTTAGTAGGCCCAGGCTGGCTTCGAACCCACCAGTCCCAGTATATGTGACCGGTGCCCTAATCACTGAGCTACAGGCACCAAGCCTTAATTTAATCTTTATTAAATCATTTATGGGGTGTCATTCTGAGCTTCTGCTGTGTGCTGGGAGCTGCCTGTTGGGATGAGGAACAGGGCAGATGGAGTTCTGTGCCCCTAGCCACTCTCCCTGGGCCACAAGAAGTCAGGCCCTCCCTTAACCTCGGCATGCCTCAGCCTCTTTGTCTCTGAATGGAGCTGTGGACAGGCCACTCAGAAGTGAGAAGGCCACTGCCTGCCCAGAGCATACACTTGGTGAATGGACCCGCTGAGAGGCTTGCCCTGACACTATCACTGTCATTTTATGCCACCTCGGTTAGTGTCCACAATAGCCCACCATGGCCGAGCCTGTTTGTCACATACTTGGGCACTGGCTAGGCTTCAGCTCCCCCATCTGTGAACAGGGATGTCACCAGAGGCACCTGCCTCGGTCTGCTCTAAGGGGAGTTGAGGCGCACTGCCAGCCCTAACAGGCCCCGCCCTGAGTACCTGGCCGCCCATGGCCATCTCTTCTGACATTTGCTCCCTCATGGCTCCAGCAGGGCCTGCCTATCCTGTGTACACCATGTGGAGTAGATGCCTCAAAATCCCTCTTCTGGCTCGGTGCCTCTGGCTCAAGTAGGTAAGGCACCAGCCACATACACCTAAGGTGGCAGGTTCATATCCAGCCCAGGCCCACCAAACAACAATGACGGCTGCAACCAAAAAATGGCCGGGCGTTGTGGTGGGCGCCTGTGGTCCCAGTTACTTGGGAGGCAGAGGCAGGAGACGCACTTGAGCCCAGGAGTTGGAGGTTGCTGTGAGCTGTGATGCCACAGCACTCTACCCAGGGGGACAGCTTGAGGCTCTGTCTCAAAAAAAAATCCCTCTTCTGTTTTTCTCTAAATTCTCTTTGCTGACAGAGTGCACAGTTCAAAAGCCCACACAGCAGGCTGGGCTCAGTGGCTCACGCCTGTAATCCCAGGACTCTGGAAGGCTGAGGAAAATGGGTCGCCTGAGCTCAGGAGTTTAAGACCAGCCTGAGTAAGAGAATTGCTGGAGCCCAAGAGTTAGAGGTTCCTGTGAGCTATGAAACCATGGCACTCTACCACGGCAAAGAAGTGAGACTCTGTCTCAAAAAAACCAACAACAAAACACCCCAGAAAAGCCCACACAGCAGTCTTCTTGTCCCCTCTGTGTCAGAAGCCACATCTACCAGGGATATGCTTCCTGTGGCCCCATGGGACAGTGACTGCCTATGGCTGTGAGGTGTGTGTCTGTGATTTTGTGTGGTGTGCATGTGTGGGAGGGTGTGGGGAGTGTGGGGTGTGTCTGGGGTTTGTGCGTATGTGCGTGTATGTGGTGTGTATGTTTTGTGTGGGATTTGTGTGGTGTGTGGTTTGTGTATGTATGTGTGGGCCTTGTGTGGAAGGAGTGTGTGGTTTGCGTGTGTATGTATGCGTGGGGTTTGTGTGGTGTGTGTGTATAGTGTGTGGTTTGTGTGTTTATGTATGAGTGGGGTTTGGTGTGTGTGTATGTATGTGTGGGGTTTGTGTGGTGTGGGGGCTGGGGTATGTGGGTGTATGTGGTTTGTGTGTATGTATGTGTGTTTGCTGTGTGTGGTTTGTATATGTGTGTGTGGGAGGTGTGGGGTGTGTTTGTGTGTGTGTATCGGGGTGTGGTGTGTGCAGTGTGGGGCTTGTGTGGTTTGTGGGTGTGTGTGTGCGCCTCCCGCCTGCATGTAATTGAGCCTGGGGAGTTGAGGGAGAGGGTTCCCTGGGGACCCCAAAAGAAGGAGGTGTTTTCACCACAGCTGAACAGGGCAGGACCCCAGCACCCAGGACCCAGTGGGATTTTGCCGGGGTGACGTGGGCTGGCAGGGCCAGGCGGCTGTTTGTTTGATTTCCCCCGACTTCCAAACTAGTTGAAATTACACACCAAGCATCGATTTAATTAAGTTTTCCGGTGTGTGGCATAATTAGTAAGACACACGACTGGAACTGGGTGGGCGGTCCCATCCCAGCTCTTGCCTGTTAGAATTCTCAGCCCTCGGGCCACAAAATATGGCAAGTTGTAATATGGGGGATGGGGCAATGGGGGCCTCGTCTTCCTTCCACTCAGGGGAGGCAGGCAAGTGGCCCTGTCTCTACCTGATGCAAGAAACTGAGCTCCAAGGACACCTCCCTGAGTCCTCAGAATCCATCAGGAGGAGCTGGAAGAGGGCTCTGTCCTTGCTGAAGGATCAGAGGATCCTGGGACAGGAACACCCAGGGCCTGCCAGCCACAAACTACAGATGGACACATCCCTGAACACAGAGCCATGCTAGGGTGACAGGGCCACTCTTCACCTTTAGATTCTGAGGACTGGTCATGGAGAGGCTCTGCCTGGCTGGTGGCTTTCTAAGCCTTCCAGGAAAGGTGAGTACAGTGGCCTGGAGGAGAGATGTGTTCCCGCCCACCTGCATGGACTTGGACTGTCACAACAGACCAGCATCCCATGTTTGTCACTGCACAGCAAGACCTTTAGGAGCCTCCCAGCCCATGGTACACTTGGGGAAACCAGAGCACACTCCCACCAGTCTCCAACCGCTTCCAGTGGGGCCAAATTCAAATGACCCCTTATCCTTCTCCCCCACCCCAGAGTGTTGCAATTGTTACAAATGTTGTCCCATTGACCTCCCCCCACCCCAGCACTGCCAGCCCTGACCTGCCTCCATCTCCACCATTCATGCCCCCCAGAGCTGCTGACCCTGAGCATTCTGAAGCTACCAACACTCCGACCCTGCCTGGATCCCGAAGACACAGATCCTCTGCCTTCCGGCCTCCTCTCTGTCCCCCTCCGTGGTCCCCTTCCTGACTACCCTTGGGACTCCTGAATCAGGACTGAACACCTGGCCCAGTGGACTGAGGCCCTGAGGGCAGCCCTAGCGTCTCTACTCACCACATGTCCGAAAGGCTGAGCACAGGACATGGGATGTAGTGACAGAGTGCACATTGATTAAGCCCTTGCTGTGTTCCAGGCCCTGTCCTAAGTGCTCAAAGTGTGCTAGAGTCCCCAGTTCACCATTCCATCTATCCGTCTTTCTATCCATCCTCCCGCCCTTTCTCTCAGCCTCCCTCACTCAGCCCTAGTCATGCCTTAATTCAGGCTGTTCCCTCAGCTGGGCACACTTTTCTCCCTTCTGTTGCCCTGGGGACTCACACCCGTGTGAAGCCTGCCCTGATCCACCCCCCACAGTGCCGGCCAGCTCCTGGCTCTGGCAGCATCACTGGGCCCTGCCCTCCCGTGACTCAGTCCCTCAAGTGGAGGAAGCAAGCCACCTCAGGGCACGCACAGTGGGATGTACCTTGGGAGACACAACTAATTTTAATGACAGCCTTAGGAAAAAGACAAATTCGTTCCTTTTTCCCTCCTTGGGGGTAAGTGTGTGCCGGCACATGCACACATGATTCAGAGCACCAAAGGCCAGCAAGGGTAACCCGGGTGTTGCCCAGCCTCGTTTGCCTGTGGCTAGCGGGGCAGGGGCAAGACCTCCAGCCACAGGGCAGCAGCCATGCAACCCAGGGCCTGGTGCTTGTCCAGATGCCCTTGCCTGCTCAATGTCCATGCCTGCTCAATGCCCATCAGGTTTCAGTGAACTTTGACCCATCTTGCTAGGCAGCCGGGCAAGTTTGGCCCCAAAAGCTGTCCTTGGACCAGCTAATGCTCCCAGGCTGCTGCAAAGAGGAGGCTGGACCAGACAGGAGACTGCTGGCCCTAGTTTCCTCCTGGGTAGAGAGAGGCTGAGCATGGAAACACAGGAGGGCGTGTGGCCCGTTCACTCTGCATGCACCCTCCTTGGCGTGCGGAGGTCCTTTCCGGCATATGAAGCTTTGGAAACTCTCCCCTGACCCTCCACGATCCTTTTCCCTTCCAAGGCAGTATCCGGCCTCTTGAAATTCTGCACACTAATAAAATTGTAATTAATTTCCATCCGAGATGGGGAGTGAGTGGCAGTGGTTGTCATGGAGACCATCTCCAGGGCCCGGCTGCCTCCGCCTCTCTGTGCAGTGGAGAGATCAAGAGATTCTCGCTGAGCTCTGCAGCTGGGGCCAGTCCTCGTGCCTCCTGGCACCCTGCCCTCCTCCTCCCACACTGGGCAGGCCCCTAGGGAAAGGAAGAGGGCAGGCCCCCTTGGACAGGCCCCGGGGTCTGCCGGTCGAGCTTTGGAAGTCAAAGCTATTCTCTTCTGGCTGAGCATCTCTCCTCACCGCAGCCTCCCTGCCCTCCCCCTGGGTGTCCCACTGTTGTCTCACTCCAGATGGAGGCCCCCACTCCCCCAGGGGAGGACATCAGGCCCTTTCCCTACAGCACAGCCAATGACAGGGGCAGGGCGGAGCAGCACAGACCAGAGCTACCCACAAACCCGGCTCCGAGGGTTTGCCCTTGAAGACCCAACCTGGACTTCAGGGATCAAACATGGAAGTGATGGCCTGGCCTCACAGAGCTTTCTCCCTAACCTGAAAGATGTTGAAATAACTCTGCCACGTGCTAAGCTTTATATGTGTGGATCTTGTAATATTTTAATTCCCATTTTATCAATAATGAAAAAGTCTCAGAGAGGTGAGTGACTAACCCAAAGTTCAAAGGCCCTATGAATGTAGGGGCCAGAGACAAAGCCAGGTCTCCTGATTCTGAAACCATCTCGGTAATGGTGACAAACTGCCTTTATGGAAGCAGCAGAACAAAATAATTATAACAAAGCAGGACATGCATTCAGGGAAGGGGGTGAGGAATCATGGAATGTAATTTGGGTTTTGAGGTATGAATAGGAGTTCCCCAAGGGAAAAAGTGGGAGAAGAGTGTTTCAGGCATGGGAAACATGTATAAAGGCACAGAGGTGAGAACTTGCCCCAAACATTCAAAGACCACAAGCTGAGTGCTGAAGAGTAATGTGGAGAAGGGAGGGGATCAACCCTGACAGCTTCACTCACCAACCAGGGCACCTTGCACCTTATCATATAGATGAGGGATTAGAGAGCTGGGTCCAACCAGACTTACCCCTAGAATTGCTGGGCCCCAGGGCAAGAATACAAATGGAGACCCGTAAAAAAAATGTCTAGACATTGATAGGTCAGAGGTCCAGCTAGGAAACTGCTGGCTGCAAAGCCATTTTCTCCTCCTTCCCTAGTAAACACACCTTCGCAGGGCTTTGGAAGGCCAAGTTCACATTTAGATTCTTTGTCTCTTTAGTTTTTCAACAAAATATAAAAACATGGGTGGACCTAGGCCCTGGGCTGCATCCCCTACCCTGAAGGAGGACTTGTGAAATGTGGATTTCTGAGCCCTGCTCCAGACTGGGGAAGCCACATTCCCCATGAAGCTCCATTTTAACAAGTTTCCAATGGGGTGATTTTGCATAAAAAGATGGAGAAGCCCCCACCCCCAGTCTGAAGAGTTGGGGCCCAGTCAAATTTATGTCCTAGAAAGGTATCCCCAGGTATTGGGCAAGGATGGCCAGGAGAGGAGAATTAGGGGGACATGGAGGTCTGGTGGCATCTACTTGTGGAGGGTGGTGGCCAGGTAGGGCAGGGTGGTTGTCCGCAGAGGCTATTTGAGATTGGGGACTGGAATGGACAGGTCCTCTTAGTGGTGAGCCTTGGAGGTCAGGGGCAGATGGGGGGGGCAGGAGGCTCCTTTGGGATCCTAGAACCTAATCAGGCTGCAGGGGGACTGGACCCTGAGCAGACTCCATCAGGCAAGAGCCACCCCTTGCTGACCTGGGTGTCCCTGAGCCCCACAGTGTCACACTGCAGGAGAGAGTGACTCAAGATTATGAGTAGGGAAGAAGAAGGAGCCCTGCCCCGGCCCTTCCCATACTGGCAGGGAAGGAGGGCTGGGTCTGTGCTGCCAAGGGGTCGGTGTGGACAGGATGGGAGGCTCCTTCTCATTTTCCTACTGAGCTACATGGTTCAGGAATCATCTTTTTTTTCTTTTTTTTTTTTTGAGATAGAGTCTTATTATGTTGCCCTCGGTAGAGTGCCTGGCATCACAGCTCACAGCAACCTCAAACTCTTGGGCTTAAGTGATTCTTTTGCCTCAGCCTCCCAAGTAGCTGGGACTACAGGCACCCGCCACAATGCCTGTAGTTTTTTGTTGTAGTTGTCATTGTTGTTTGGCAGGCCTGGGCCGGGTTTGAACCTGCCAGCTTCAGTGTACATGGCTGATGCCCTAGCCACTGAGGTACAGGCACCAAACTCAGAAATCATCTTGATAACAAAAACAGTAGCCATCAAAATAACAGCAATAATATTGCACTAATTGAACATTTGTCACATGCCAGACACTGAGCACATAGCCAGACAGTGGCAGAGTTAGCTGTGTTTGACCTGAACCCATGGGCTGGGAACCAGCCTTCTCTGTGCCAGAAAGAGAGGGTCTTAAGACTATCCTGCCCTCAAAATGCTCACAGTCTATTTGATGATGACACTGCTGTAGCTACACCTCTGGGAGCAACTAGAAGGCACGTGCGTCTCTAGAAGGTTATGCTGCCAAATGTCAGCTTTTGAGACCATATGAGACTAGAGTATTAATCAGCTGCAGAGTTCAGGAGGGGGAGTGCTGGTAGGTTCTTCTGGAGAAGGCCTGACTTGATGAAAGCTGAACAAGTGAGAGGAAATGGAGATGGTGTCATAGTAGGGGGCAGGGGGTGGGGGGTGGGGGTGGGAATTCAGCTGGAATGGCAAGTGGTGGGAGGCAAGGACCCTGAGTACCAGGCCAAGGGTGGACATCTACAGCCAAGGCCTAACCACCCGGTGGGTATAACACCAGGACATCAGGGAAGCCACCATAATTGGGTCTGAGCTGGCTCTTCATTAATGGGGACAGGATTAGTGAGTTCCTAAGAACAAGAGCCATCCAGGAGGCTGTGTCATCACAAAGGGCACTGAGTCGGGGCTGTCAGGAGAACAGATGCCTCAGGTTCCCCCAGAATTCTGGGAGAAAAATCTCCTGTGCCTACACTCACCTTGACCAAGGACCCACAACCAGGAGGGCAGCAGTGCAGAATCAGGCATCAGTTGACTGTCCCCTGCCCACGTCCAGCAAAGAATACCCTCAGTCCAAACCCTACACCTCCACTTACTGTATGACCCTAGGCAAGTTCCTTAACCTCTCTGAACTTGATTTTCCAACCCATAGAGTGGGAATGAAACCTCAAACCTCCAAAAATGATTTGTTTTTGGATTAAATGAGACAATGCAAAGATAGCATGTAGGGGAGAAGTCAGTGGAGATGTCACATTTGAAAAACATTGCTTCCCTCACTTCCACTGTCAAACCCTGCCCAGGTCAGGTATGGCCACAGAAGGTTCTCGCTGGGTTACCTTGTGCTTGCAAACTCTCATCCCTTCTCCCTCACCCAGCAGTGGAGCCAGGTTCTGAATCCCACATGATAAAGATGTGGTTGCTGTTTGTCTTCACATTTTACATTCAAGTCTATGACCTACTGTGGGTTAATTTTTGCATAAGATATAAGGTTTAGGTTGAGGTTTATTTTTTTTTTTAAATATGGATGTCCAACTGTTCATCATTTGTTGACAAAAGTATCCTTTATCCACTGACTGGTACACAATCTTGACCTCCCCATTTTGTCACCCTTTCTACCAAATCCTCGGTGCTTTTCACTTCTTCATTTAATAAATACCCGGACACAATTGGACAGCCATATGCAAAAAAAAAAAAAAAAGAATCTTAATCCTTATACCATATACAGAATTCTACTCATGGCCAGGCACAGTGGCTCACTCCTGTAACTCTGGGAGGCCGAGGCAGATGGATTACTTGAGCTCAGGGGTTCAAGACCAGCTTGAGCAAGAGTGAGACCCATCTCTACTAAAAATAGAAAAATTATCTGGGTATCCTGGCAGGTGCCTATAGTCCAAGCTACTTGGGAGGCTGAAGCAAGAGGAGCTCTTGAAACCAAGAGTTTGAGGTTGCTGTAAACTATCAGGACATGGCACTCTACCCAGGGTGACAGAGTGAGATTCTGTCTCAAAAAAAAAAATCTGCTCACAATGGATCATAGGCTTAAACGTAATCTCTATAACTATAAAACTTTTAGAAAACATAGGAGAAAAATCCTTGGGACTTGGCATTAGACAAAGACTTCTTAGACACGACAAAGAACAAGTCATAAGAGAAAACATAGATACATTTCACTTCATTGAAATTAAAAACTTTGCTCTCAGAAAGGTACTGTTAGGAGAATGAGAAAACAAGCCATGGACTGTAATAAAATATTTGCAAATCACGCATCAGGCAAAGGACTTATATCCAGAATATATAAAGAACTATTAAACTCAGCAGTCAAAAAAAAAATCAAAAAGTGGGCAAATTAACACATAAAAAGATGCCCAACCATTATTATCCACCAGGAAAATGAACATCAAAATCCTAATGAGATACCATTTCCTATCCCCTAGGATGGCTTAAAAAAATACTGCTAATACCAAGTGCTGACAAGTTTGCAGAGCAACTCGAACTCTCGTACATTGTTGGTGAGAAAGTAAAATGATGCAGCCCCTCTGGCACATTCCTTAGAAAGTTAACCATATTCATGCCATATGATGTAGCCATGGTACTCCTGGGCATTTATATCAGAGAAATGTCAATTTAGGTTTATGCAAAGACATGCACACGAGTATTCACAGCAGCTTTATTTGTGATAAAGACAACCCAAATGTCCTTCAATGAATGAAGGGATACACAGACTGTGGTACATCTGTACTATGGACTATTGCTCAGCAATCAAGAGGAGCAAACAATTGATACATGCAACAACTTGGATGGAGTGCAAGTCCATTAAACTGAGTGAGAAAAGCCAATCTCAAAAGATCACATACTGCACAATTCCACTTTTGTGACATTCCCCAAAAGACAAAACTCTGAGGATTGAGAATAGATGAGTTGTTGCCAGGGGTTAGAAGAAAATGACCACATGTGGGGAAGAATTTCTCCCCCCACTTCAGCAGACTCCAGCTGGGTGTCTTCCAATTTGATTCTGACTCTATCTACATGGAGACAGCATCAGATACCACAAGTTGGGGATTCAGTCTCCAAAACTGTCCCCTGCTTCAGATACCAGTTGCAAGTCTAAGCCTCTGGAACTTCTTACCAACCAGCTTCAAACTGAGTTCCCATGACCTCCTCTTTGGATTTGAAGAATTTGCTAGAATGGCTCACGGAACTCAGATAAACACTTAACTATGCTGATCAGTTTATTATAAAGGCTATTATGAAGGATACAGATGGAGACATGCCCAGGTGAGGTATGAGGATGGGACACCACCCTCTAGGAAGGACCTCTGTGTGCTCAGTTATCTGGAATCTCTCTGAACTCTGTCCTTTGGACCTTTAATGGGACCTTCATTAGTTGTCCATGATTAAAGCATGGACAATCTGCTGAAATATGACTGGACAAAAAGGGTATGACCAGCTGCTAGTAGACTGAATGGGAAGCTCAGCAAGGCCTGTCTGCTTCGATTCTTCTTGGCTTCTGTGTGCAGATTCCTTCCTACAGGATATATGGGAGAGGACTTTCTCTGGAATAACGGTCTTATGACCCACCATAAAATTAGGAGTCCTGAGATTCTGTTTCCTGAGGCCTACTTCTGAGGCCTAAAGCACCCCAACATCATAATAAAAGACTATAACAAGGACTATGGGAGTTATGAGCCAGGAACTATGGATAAGAACATATACATACTGTAAATGCATGTGTATTACACATATATATCATGATATCACAGGGGTGATAGGACTGTGGAACTACTCTGGATCCTTGGTGGTGGTTATACAAATGTATATATGTTATAAAATTCATTGAACTGTACTCCAAAAAGAATTTAATAAAAATGCAATTTTAAAAAAGATTATGTAGGGCCTCGAGCTCTCAAATAGTTTTTTCCTGGAGCCCACACAGGCCAGAGCTCTCCCCTACAGTGCCTGAGAATGAATTAGAAGGGAGCACCACCTCATGCGGAAGGCCACCTGTGCCAGGGCCCTCAGCCCAGCAAGGGGAGAGCTGGCTGAACAGCAGCTCTACTCGTCCCCTGAGTGGTACCTTTGTGCAGTGAACAACCTACATGGCTGTCCATGTGGGTCCTGGAGCCCCCATCTTTTCTTCTCAGGCTCTGTTCTCTCCCAGTGGATGGAGCTTTGACAAGCAGTCCCCAGGGAGAGGGGGTGAGGGATGGGCTGTGCATTAGTCCCGACCAGCCAGGCTGGGGTTGCTTGCTAATGGCAGCAAATGCACTTAGTGCTGAGGCTGCAGGCTGGTGCTTTAGGGGCCTGGTGCTTAATGGCTCGCCTGCCAGGGAGGAAAAAGGATGGTCTGCTAGCCAGATGCATAGCCAGGCTCAGGTGGCTGGAAGAGAGGGAGGACTTGCCCCAGCCTGGACACTCACCTCCTTCAGGCAGGTGGGAGTGGAGATCAAGGGGGTGTGTGGGAGGAAGGACCCTGCCAGGAGACTGCCTGTCTGAGCGTGGTCCCTGGCTAGGCCACTTGTTTGTTCCTCACTCCTCTGCAGGGTGGGTTTCAGGAGGGGCAGCCCTGCTGTGTCCCAGGGAGCTAGGGATGAAGAGCAGGGTCCCAGCTATTATTTCCTGAGAACCTGTAGGGTGCCTGGCACTGTGCTCAGGGGTCCACCAGAGTGGCAATGATGACAACGCCACCAATAACAATAATATGAATATGGGTGGTGCCTCAGTGAGTAGAGTGCCGGCCCATATACCAAGGGTGGCAAGTTCAAACCCGGCTCCGGGCCAAACTGCAACAACAACAACAAAAACAATAATATGAATAACAAGCCATGTATTCTGAGTGCATATGAGGCTGGGCCTGATCCTCTAAATAACTCGGGAGGCTGGTGTGTTGCTGCCTTTGTCCCAGTGAGGGAGTTAAGGCTCGGGGAGTGAAGCCTGGGGCTCCAGTGGGGGCCCTGTTTGCAGGGTGGGAACTTGACCCCTCGAACCGCTGTGCACATAGCCTCTGCAGTCTGCTTCAGCCTCTCAGTCCCATGATCTAACTTTGCTGAGCATCAGGTTTCTCGGTGCTAACAGGGCACTTTGCTTTTGCATACAGAAAGAGGCCCGACTCTCCACAAGCCATTCTTCCTTCAGTCTTCTCTGACCCTCTCCAAAGTGGATAAAAGCACCTCTGAGAAACAGATCTCCTCACTCTTCCTTACGAGCCGAAACTGAATTGATCTCGCCTCCTCTGATGATATGGCATAAGGACAGATCGGGGACCCCAGAGTAGGCCCAGCTGACACTGTGAGGAGAGCAAAGAAAGAACTGCAGAGAAGCCAAAACAGAGCCCCAACAGCATCCTTAACCTCCGGATCAAACCACGCCCGAAACCCACTACCACTGCTTCATTTTTCATTACACGAGCCCATAATTCCTATTGGATTAGGTTTTCTGTCTATTGTAAGTCAGAGTTCCAACAGATATGGGAATTCACCACACGGGACAGTGGCTATTGCAGGGAGGCATACAGCAAGGGACCTTTCATTCCTCAGTGTATATACATATTTTATATTGTTTGCTTATAGTTTTGAAAAGAGCATGCAGCAAAATGCCAGTGTTTCTGTCTTGAGCAAACAAGTTGGCCATGAGCTTGTGGCTTAATGAGTTGTGTGGATGACAGTGTTGGCCACAGAAGAATGAACTGGGAGGAAAGATGGCAGTTTTGACCCAGGCATGGGAGACCTCTCTGGAGCCCCCACATGGACTTTCCAGAACTAGTGCTCAGGAGGACTCCCTGCTTGGGTACTGGGGCCAGATGGCAAGGCTCAGGAAGATCACATGGCCCACGGCCAAGGTCTTCCTCATCAGTAAAGCAGATGACGCTTCTTTCCCCCAGTACACTCCTCTTGGGGGGCTATCATGGAGCCTCAGGTTCCCTCATTGTTGGGACTGATAACTAAGGCCTTATTTGATGGCAGAAATCATCAGGCTGCACATTTCTTGGAAATGGCCTTCCAGCCACCTCCTATTAGCACAGGTGCCAAGGACCCCTCCGACGCAAGCTGAATCCTGAAGCCTGAGCTGATGCTCTGAGCAACGGTGTAAATAACTGTGGAAACATGCTTTTGTCTGGGGCTTTTTACTGCTTACAATGACTTCCCACCCTCTATCTGCTTCATCCTCTGAGGGTCCTGAAATGTAAACCAGGCAGCCTTCTGCCTCAGTTTCCCAGAGAAAGTTCAGGCACAAAGAGGTCAAACAACTTGCACATTATCATACAGAGGCAAGCACTGGGGATGTGGGAGGTGAAGGGGCTCCCTGAAGCAATGAGGGGGAGACCCCAGGCAAGGTGAGCTTCTGCCAATCCCCACAGCTGCCCTAGGCTACTCCACCTTAAGTGCCCAGCCCTATGGCCCATGCTGGTCATCACCCTGCACCCTCAAATGTCCAATTATAAGCCTTTTTTATAGCCAAGAAAATAAAGGCTCCGAGAGGTTAGGTAATGTACCTCAGGTCACATAGCTAGTGAGGAACAGAGGTCTCTGGCCGTGCAGGGCCCTGAGATGGGACCTAGGGAAAGGGTGCGCTAAAAGAACCAGCAGGCGGGAACAGTGGGGAAGCTGAGGAGGTCTCTCTCTGCCCATCCAAACTTTACTTTCTCAAGGGAAAGGCTCAGCCTCCACAGGATGTGGCTTCTTGCTCTGTGGCCGGTCTCCATCCATCCTGGCCTTGGTTTGGGCGCGGGGTAGGAGGGGCGGTAAGCAGGGCACAGACGGGTCCCTGGAGGCTGGGGCCGGTGTGCAAAGGCCCAGAAAGTGGGAGCTGTGGGTGGGGACGAAGCCTGGAGAACCGATGAGAACGTAGGGACGCAGGCGGGGGTGTGATGGGGGCCCGGGGCTGGCGGGCCAGCGACCTTCCCCAGCCCGCGTTCTCACGCTCCAGGCCGCCCTCCCCTCTGGCACAGGCGCTGGGGGCGCGGGCGCGCGGGCACACAGGCACGCGCACGCGCTCACGGAGCCGCCAGAGGAGCTGAAAGGAGCCAAGAAGCGAAAGTGAGCAACCTCTAGTGAAAGAAAAAGACATGCACAGACAGCTCGGCGACTGAGGCGGTGCGGGGCAGCCCCCGCGGAGGGACGGGCCCCAGCCGCACTCGAGGCCCTGAGACAAGGTCCCCGGCGAAGCCGCGCTGCTGCGCCTGGCCTTGAACCCTGGCCTCGAACCCTCCCAGCCTAGGGCCAGATGCGTCCTGCTGAGGAGGGGAGGACTCCCACCGCCCCCACCTCTAGCAGTTGTTGCACGGGTGGCCTTGGCAAGAGCCCGTCTCCCAGAGAAGGAACCTGCAAGTGACAGCCCCTCGAGGCCAAGGACCATTCCACATCCGGCGGTGCGCCCGCCTGCGTCCCCGCCCCCATTCCTTCCTCCACGGAACCAGCCTTTCAAGCTCCGCAGCCTGGTCAGGTTTCAGGCGGTGCGGGTTGTTTTCTGCCTCTGGAGCTGGGGTGGGAAGAGAAGGACGGCAGCAGCTGCCCACACAGGGCCCGGCTGCGCCCCACCCGCACCCCCCTCCAGGGGCCCCGGACCCTCAGTGTGGAAACCAGGTCTCCCTCATTTACAAAAAAGGCTACGACGCTGAATGTCTCATCAAGTCCAGCCTTTGGGCAAATACCAGGTAGAAGCACTAGACATAAGGTCCACCTCCCATCTGGCTTTCAGGATTTACCGAAGTTGGGCGCGCTTGGTGGGCACTGAAGTGCAGCGGAGGTTCTCAGGAGGCGGGAGGGCGTGGCTTCTGCCCCATAGGAAGCAAACTGGTGGGGGAGCTGGCAGTACCACCCGTCCTTGTCTCAGCTGGGTGAGCCTGGGGACACTCTGACATGCAGAGTGGATGTCCCAGCCTATCACAGAGCTCAGAGCCCAATGGGAGACGCACAAGTAAACAATCAAAATACGGAGTGAGGCTGGGCACAGTGGCTCACACCTGTAATCCCAGTACTCTGGGTGGCTGAAGTTTGTGGATCGCCTGAGCTTAGGAGTTGGAGACCAGCTCAAGCAAGACTTAGACATTACTATCTCTACAAAATAGAAAAATTAGGTCGGTGTGGTGGCACTGGCCTATAGTTCCAGCTACTCAGGAGGCAGAGAGGCAGGAAGATCTCTTGAGCCCAGGAGTTTGAGGTTGCTGTAAGCTAGACTGAGGCCAGAACACTCTGGCCTGAGCAACAGGGAAGTATTTGGGGAAGTATTTCCCTGTTGGCAAAAGCGCGGAAGGCGCTCCCCACAAAGCCACATGGGAGAGCAACAGGCTCTGGAAGCGAGGACTCCAGGGGTCCCGCACACCTTACTCTGCATGCTGCTGGGTCACTGAAAGTCTAAGGCATCAACAGTTGTCGTAGTGGGAGCCCCTCAGGGACTTGGGGCCTCCTTTCATGCTAAAGACGGACGGGACGGTCTGGGGATCAGAGAGGTGGCATAACTGCCAAAGGTCACCCAGCTGGCTAGTTTGGGCTGGGCCCCCATGTGCAGTAAGGGCTGTGAGGTTGGAGCCCAGGGAGCCAGATAAAGGGCCATGCCCTCCCTCCTGCCTTCCTGTGACTCTAACTGCTGGAACCTCATCAAGGGGATGAAGACACAGAATCTGGGAAACAAATGAGCTGAGACAATGGTAGGTGCTGCTAAGTGTGGTGACAGTGAGGGGCTGGAGGTATTTGAGAGGTTAGTAAGGGCCCCTTTGAAAAGAAGCTCTGAGCTGAAGGTTGAATAGGGGCCTGCTGAAAGAGAATTTGGGGACAGGGTATGCTAGGCAATGGGACTGGCACATATAAAGGCCCTGAGGCAGGAACATGCCTGGTGAGTAAGAGAACAGAAGATGGCAGCGGCTGGAGCAGAGGAGCAGAGGCAGGGAGGAGTCTGAGTTTGATGTCCGGTGCATACCTCACGCGTGACTGGTGTGGAGCGGATGGGGCGCCTGCTGTGGGGGACCCAGGCCTTACGCAGCAGCCAAAGAAGCCGTTCTAGGGATGAGCACATGGATGGGACATCTGCTCCTCATCCCCTGTCCACACCACAGGGAATGGGGGTTAATTTTCTGGACACCCCAGATGCTGTCCAGCAACTCCTAAACCCCGAATCTCCTGGATGGCACAACTCCATCACCCTAGTGTGCCACTAGAGAAATGTTGTCACTATCACCACCATCAGTGGCATCATGGTGGGTAACATTTCTCAAGCACTCACTATGTGCCAGGGGCATCCTCTTGCCAAAGCCGTGCGGGGAGCCCAGGGCCCTTCACCCCATTTTACAGATGAGGAGACTGAGAGAGGCAAAGCCATCCAGTCAAGATCGCACCCTTGGTGTGTTCTCCAATTAAATTCAACCTCCGGGAAATGTCAGGTCTGAGGCCTGGTGGAGCTGGATGGAGTCTTTTGTGGGGGTTGTTGCCATGGCTGGGAGGAGTAGGGAGAGAAAACGTGAAAGAAATGTGGACTCCTTTCACCTTGAGCAAGAAGTAGTGTGCACAGCGGGCAGGGTGCGCACACATTGGCAGATGAAGGGCATGGCCGTGTGAATGCACACATGCACATGAGTGCAACATGCAGCCTGTATGCATATGTGCGCTCACATGTGCCGAACACGCGTGTGGACACCAACACAGTCCTTGCGCACAGAATCTCAAGCAGGCTGTCCACACATTTCTCTCTTTGGCAATGGTCATGGTTCATTTGTTCATGCAACAAGCATATGCTGAGCCATTTTTGGTGCCACTCCAGGTGGTGGGCACTGCAGACCCAGCCTGGAGGACCCCACAGTCCCAGCCTGACTTTCCAGAAGGCTCATAGTCTAGGCCGGGTGGGGGTGGGGGGCAGCTGGTAAACCAGGAACTAAATAAAATCTTTAAGGATTTGTTCTCATGGCCCCAGAGCAGAGGCTCAGAGAGCTGTGGGGCCTGGAGGGCCCTCCACGGGCAGGCAGTAGGAGTGACAAACCAGAGTTTGGCCCATTGGGTCGGGAAGTGACTGGTGTTCTCAGTGGAGGGGGAGGCCCAGGCAGGCCTGGCAGGCACGGGGTGGGAGTTTGCTGACAAGCCCAGGGGCACCCCTCGCCCACCCTTTTCCCCATTGTGAGCTCCTGAGGGTGGAGCAGGGCTGTCTCCTCTCCACTCCTCTCACCCCTCATGCCCCAGCACCCAGCAGGGGTGACTACCTGGTGGTCCCTTAAATGCAGGACTCAGGTCTACAATTGACAGAGCCTGGAAAAGGCCACAAGAATGCCTTTCCTCTCTGCTTTCCCTCATAAATACACAGACCCCTCGGTTTCCCCATCTGGGAAATGGGTGGGCACCAACACTTCCCACACAGGACTGTGAGGTGAGTCAATGAAAAACTGCTTCACAGAGGAGGCTTGGACCACTTCCGGTTCCTCTCTGTGAAAGACAGCCCCCTTGGAGAGAGCTCAAGCACGTGACAACACCTCCTGCACACCCCCCACGCTGTGCCCCATCATGCCCACCACATGCACACCCACACTACTCACCTCACATGTACCCCACAACCCCAGCCCCCATTACATTGTCCTGCACCCTCCCCACGCCCCCAGTCCAGCCAGCCTCTCCTCCACCCCTGCCCAGCTCCCCTGATCCTGAGCAGGGCAGTGACAAGCAGGCAGCACAGACACCCCCGCCCCTGGCTGTGGGGCTCTGCTCATTGATCCAGAGATGCTCTTTCCTTTTCCTCAGGCGCTTCTCTGAAGGATGGAAAAATCAATGCCCACAGAAGCACATGCAGGGAAGGTACGGACAGACCAAAGGGGGGAGGGGGTGGCCAGACACCGTCCCAGTGTACAGCAGCTCTTCCCCACCTCCCAGAGCCACCTCGGAGGCGGGTGTGGTCGGTGCAGGCATCAGGGTTGTTTTGTCTTTTAATATTTTGTTCTGATTACCAAAGCTGTATGTGTTCATTGTAGAAAATAAAAATCACTGAATCCATCCCCAAAGGTGGCCTCCCTGTTAACGTGCACAGTAAATCCTTCCAGCCTTTTTTTCTCTGCACATCCAATGTGCTTTTTATTTTTGCAAAAATGGGACGTGCTTGACTGCTTTTTCACCCAACACTGTGCCACCAACATCCTTCCGTGTAAAGACTTGTGGTTGGCATCTTGGTATCTGAAGGCTGCACCATAAGTCATCTTGTTGGATGGTGGAGGCACAGCCCAGGGCTTGGGTACAGAATCTTGGCCTCTTGGTTCTGTGACCTTGGGCAGATGGCTACGCCCTCCACCCTCACCATGTTTAATGCCTGCCTTATAGTGGGAGTGGGGGGAATCTGTGAGGACAGGGGCAGGAAGCATTCCTTCCTTGGGGAACACAGGGAAGCGCTCTGTCTGCTGTGGCTTTTATTTTTACTGTTGCAGAGCTAAACTGCCCCTGACTTGGTGGGTCCCCTATTATTGAACATGTAACTTGTTTACTTGGTTTCCCTTAAAGAAGAAGGCTGCAATGAATATCCTTGCCAAGGAATTTTTGACAAATCCTCAGTGATAAATCTCGAGTAATTTCTAGAAGGAAAAATATGTTTCAGGGCCTGTGCTATATAACTGCCAAATTACCCTCCGAAAATGTTCTGGTGATGCTCTGTATTGGTTTCCTAGGGCTGCCATACAAATTACCATAAATGTTGTGTCTTAAAACAACAGAAAAGTATTCTTTCCCGGTCTGGAGGCTTGAACTTCAAAATCCAGCTGTGGTCAGGGCTGCAGCCTTTCTGAGGATCCTAGGGGAGAATTCTTCCTTGCATTTCACAGCTTTTGTTGGGTGCTGACATTCCTGGACCTGTGGCCTGATCGCTCCATCTCTGCCTCTGTGGTCACATTGCCTCCTCCTCTGTCTTCTCCCCCCGTGTCCCTTATAGGGACACTTGTTGCTGGAATTAAGGCCCACCTGGATAATCCGGCATGATCTCCTCATCTCAAGATCCTTAACTTAATTACATTGACAATATGTACACTTTTCCTGAATAAGGAAACATTTATGGATTCTGGGGATCAAGACACAGTCTTGTCTTTTGGGGGGCCACCATTTAACTCACAGCACACTCCTCTCAAAGGAAGAGGACCCTGCAGGATTCTTTTCCCTTACCAAGAAGAATATTCTCATCTTTTTGAAATTTTTGGCCAATTTGACCGAGTAAAAGGATACCTTGTTTCAATGTTCTTCTTTTGCTCTTAGTGAAGAAGAACCCACTTTCACTTGCTTGTTGGGCATTTGTATTTCTTATTGTGTGAATTACTGATTTGTGTCCTTTGCCCATGTCCCTACTAGATAGTAATCATCTTCTTATGGATATGTGAGAGCTCTTGGTACATTCAGGACAATGAGCCTTTATTTGTCTCTTGTAAAAATCTTCTTTAGAGTTTTTGCATAGTTTTTCAATGTCCATAACTTTTACAGTTTTTTGTAGCCAAAGCTTCAGGAGCATATTACCGTCAGTTGAATAACTAAGCAGGCTTTTCCCATCATCACATTATTTTCATCTAGTGCCTTTATAGTTCCACTTTTATATTTAAGTGTTTATTTTGTCTGCAATTTATTTTAGCTATGACATATGTTAAGGCTAACAACCTTCCCCCCCAAAATATTGAAGAGTTGTCTTAATACCATTTAATAAATAGCCCATCTTTTCTTTACTGATTTTAAATGATGCATTTATAAAATATTAAATTCGACATCTAATTCCAGTAACCTAGAAGACTGAGCTAATATTGGCACTCCTCCTGCTGAGGAATGGAGACAAAATTTAACAACAACACAAATAATTGATCTTGAAAGAAAGAACGGGGGATCCCCAGGTGCTGGAGACTGTGAGGAGGGAATCAGGGCCAGAACCTAAGGATGTATGTCTGCCCTAGCCAGGCCTTAAGAAGCCTTGAATCTTCTACTTTTGCTATCTTAGAAAGCTCCTGCCAGCATATTAGGAAGCCCATGCAGACTTCTGGGGGAAGGGACCACCCATCCCACACCAAATGCCAGACAAACAAGCGAGGCCATCCTAAACTCTTCATCCTATTTGTTATGGGCTGAATTTTGTCTCCCTCACCCCTCACCCCAAATTTCTATGTGGAAGTTCTAACACCTAGTATTTCAGAATATGATTGAATTTGGACACAGAGCTTTTAAAGAGGTAATTAAGATAACATGAGGTCCTACAGGTAGACGCTAATCTAATATGACTGACGTCCTTATAAGAAGAGATTAAGACACAGACAGGCACTGTGTGAAGATACAAGAAGAAGGGGGCTTGTGTAAGCCCAAGAGAGAGAAGTCCTAGAAAAAACCAAACATACCAGTATCTTGGGCTCAGATGTTTACCCTCTACAATTGAGAAAAAATAAAATTCTATTACTTAGGCTACCCTATCTGTGGTACTTTGTTATAGCACCCCTAGCAAACAAACGTACCAGTTAAGTCCCAGGTCAGCGCAGCCATGTGAAAGTCCCCAGGCATGACCAGCAAAAGAACTGCCCAGCTGAGCCCAGCCCAAATAGAAGGTTGTGCCTGATTGCTTACACAGTAAGTAATGGCAGGGCCTAGACTTGGACCCAGGTAGCCCAGGACTCTAGGACACATGCTTTGACCAGAATGCCACACAGCCCACAAAGAAATGCCAAAAACTATCAGTAATGACAAAGGCCAAAAGCCAAGGTAATAATGTCTTCAGGGCAATGAAAGAAAATATTTGTCAACCTAAACTCTCTTTCATCTAAACTGTCTTTCAAGAGTGAGGGCAAAATAAAGACATTTCAGACAAAGACTGAGGAACTTTACCACTCACAGATCTTCACTGAAAGAACAAATAAAGGCTTAGCTCAGGAAAAAAGGAAATTAAGCCCTTTGTCAAGTATGTGATGCAAGAAGCAGTGAGCAAAGATATTAAAACAAAGGTAAAATCTAAATAAAAGTTGGCTGGAAAAATCAACAATAATAATGACAAATGTTGAGTTAAAACAAAGTGGAACTGCTGTGGACAGTGATGTGCCCCTGTAATCCTATCTACTTGGGAGGCTGAGGGTGGGAGGTCCAGGCTGCAATACGCTATACCCATTATGTGTCTACACTAAGTGGAGCATCAATATGGCGACCCGTACTGGGGAACCACCAAGTTGCCTAAGAAGGGATAAACCAGCTCAGATTAGAAATGGAGTAGGCCAAAACTCCAGTGCTGACTAGTAGTGGGATTGCACCTCTGAAAAGCCACTGTGCATTCCTACCTGGGCACCCAGTAGGTCTAATAAGAGTTAAATCACTCCAAGTCCTTATACAGTCTAGGAAGAAGGTGAAGAATATTGATTTAGATTCTAAGATAATTATGCATGATAAAAATATGAATATAACCTCTAAAAGGCAGAAACAGAATGGCTAACTTTCAAACCAATAGAGGAAAAGGTGGGAAGTAAAGAAAAGGCAGTCAATCCAAGGGAGACTGAAAAAAAGGAGGTAGAGAGGAAGGAGCGCTATGATTTTTGTGTGCTAATTTTATAACTGACCATTTTTTTTAGAACTTTTTCATTATTTAATAGTTTTCCAATTGTTTACCTTGGGTTTTCAAGTAGACAATTATATTATTCACAAGTAAAGATAATTTTGTCTCCTTTTAAGGGGTTGTTCTTTAATTTATATTTCTTGTCTTATTTCATTGTCCAGAACTTTCAAAGCAATGTAAAATTATAGAGGCTTTGGGCAGTGTCTGTGGCTCAAAAGGGTGGGGCGCTGGCCCCATATGTCAGAAGTGGTGGGTTCAAACCCAGCCCCGGCCAAAAAAAGAAAAAAAAATTATAGAGGCTTTATTAAGCATGCTTGCCATGTTCCAGACATTGCTAAGAGTATTCCAGTACTTTAATGTTGAGATAGATGTTCTTTGTCATTGAATTAGTCAGGATAAGCTAGATTGTGCTCCAGTAACAAATAATGTCAGAATCTCATGGCTTGACAGAGGTTTATTTCCTGTTCCTACTAAGTGGACTGTGGGTCCAGGCAATGTTCTAGGACAGCTGTGGTTGACTTAGCACTACACATAACAGTGCCCTCATGCTAGCTGAGAAGGATCCCCTACCAGCAAATAAATGTCTCTGCCTAGAAGTGGCCCCTGTTACTTCAACTCAACATTTTACTGGACAAAGCATCACTGGCCCTGCCAGTGGGAAGCCCAGTCCCAGCCTACATGAAGGACTTGGGAAAATTTATGATGACACAGATGTTATCACAATCATGTTAATTTTACCCTTGGGACCCTGAAAAACCCTAAAAGCCAACTTGAAGAGTCGCTGGGCCTTGGCAGTCTGACGAGTAGCAGAAAAGTCTGGTCTAACAAGCAGAGTGAAGCCGCTCACTCCTAAGTCACAGGAGCTTATGCTGCAGATGAAGTCTTGCTGTGTGTTGTTTCCCTATTCTAGGAGGTCTCTGAATTCCCATAATGGTACTTCCCCCTTTCCTGACATCATTTGGGCAGATAATCTGTTTCTTTTTTTGAGAGAGAGTTTCACTATGTCACCCTCCGTAGAGTGCTGAGATGTCATAGCTCACAGCAACCTCAAACTCTTGGATTTAAGCGATACTCTTGCCTCAGCCTCCCAAGTAGCTGGGACTATAGGCCCCTGCCACACTGCTTGGCTACGTTTTTTGTTGTAGTTGTCATTGTTGTTTAGCAGGCCCAGGCTGGGTTCGAACCCACCAGCTCCAATGTTATGTGGCCGGTGCCCTAACCACTGAGCTACAGGTGCCGAGCCCAGATATCTGTTTCAACCAGGAAGAGTTGCTGGTATTTCATTTAATACTTTCATCAAAGTCCAAGTGAGACTGCTCTGTAGTTTCATGTTATCCGCCAACTCTGTTTTAGGGTTAAACTGAACTCTGAAGACTGCCGGGGAGGCTTTCCACCTCCCCTGTGTCAAAAAATGGTATTTGAAAGGACTTGTCAGTAACAGTGTCGGGACCCAGTGCTGCTCGGAGAAAGCAGTAATTCTGCCATTTATTCTGCAGTAATAAGTTTTTTGGTTTTCTCCTCTTTGTTGAATCAGTTTGGTTATATGCATTTTACTATAAAAATATCCATTTATTCACACTTCCAAATAAACTATCATAAGGCTTTGCTTAATATAATTTAATTTTTAGAATTTCTTTTTTGGTTGCTATTGTACACTCATTTCTCTGTGTTTATTTTCTCGGATCTACTAAAAGTTTACCTAATTTATTAGACTTTCAAAAAACTACATTATATAATTAGGTTTTACTTCTATTGTTTTTCTCTTTTCTAATTTATTAGCCTCTACTTTTTGTCTTTATTGATCCCTTCTTTTTCCTTTGACTTTATTTTGTTTTTTTTTCTGATTTCTTGAGTTGGATCTTCATTTATTGACTTTTATCCCTCCTTAAGAAATTCATACCATTGAGGTATGAATTTCCCCCTTGTAACATTTTAACCACTTTCCCATATGTTTAGATATGTGATATTCGCAGCGTTATTTCTTTTAAATGGTTTGTCATGGAGTTTTATTTAAAGTTATTTACAAAAGTGGTTTTTAATTTTCATATGGTTGGCTTTTTAATTTAAACTTTTGTTAATAATTTCTAGCTTAATTGCACTGCGGTCAAAGAATGAGGCTCTCACTATATCTGCTTTGGGGATTCTATTGAATTTTTCTTTATGGCCTAATATATGATCAATTTTTATAAATGTTTGATGGGCTCTGGCAAAGAAATGAGTATCTTTTATTTGAAGGTACAAAGTTCAATGATTAAATCAACCTTATTCATTATGTTATTCCCATCCTACAGAAATGTGGTAGGGGAGGCTATTTAAATGTGTCAAAGGCAGAAGTGTGTAAAGCCACCTTTTCCTGTGGTTTTTTGGTTTGACCTTGGATGTATGTCTAAGATGTCTAAGCTATTGCTCTCTCTGTTTGGATCCGGTGCTGTGTAGGACATAAAGGATCGTGACAATCACATTCTTACTGTGACTTGTCTCCTTTATCAATACAAATAACCTTCTGTCCCCTCTCATGATTTTTGCCTGTGATTTGTGATCTATTATTGCCTTTGCTTTTTCTTGACTCGGATTTGCCTCACATAACTTTGCCCAATCGTTTATTTTTAACCTTTTCATGTCCCTTGCTTTATTGCTTTACAAGATAGCTGGATGTTCATTTTAGTTTTTGTGTTACCCAGTCTGAGAGTCTTGGATATTTTGCTAGGAAAATGTGATGCATTTACATTCATTATTAACATCACTGTCCCGAGTAAGCTCTCTTGCCTTCTGTTTATCCTACAGCTGCTTCCTTTTGGTCTCTGCATTTTGTTTTATGGACTCTGATGGTTTTGCTCTAGTCTTCCCCAGACTTTTGTTCGTCTATATTTCCTTTCTAATTTCACCAGAACTTCTCCTTACCTCATAGAAAGGCTTTCATTGGAGATGTCTACTCTTGTAAACACAACTGGAAACAGCTCCTGGTGAGTGGAGACCCTCTTATTTAAGGTGACAATCCAGTCCCATCACTTTGTGGTCTATGTTTATATGATTTAAAGCTTTAGATCCAGATGGTGAGATTATTATTTTTACATGATTTGATTTTTTTGTTTAAGAACAACTGTGACATTTTTCCCCCATTTTATTTAGTCCGGAAACGATATTCACAACCATTACTTAGACTCACTGGTGCTGACGTCCACACTTTTTAAGCCACGGGGTTAGCACTCTTCAACCCCCAGCTGACAGGAGCGTTCCTGTCAGCGATGGCTGCCCTAGAATTTCCCTCAAACCTCATACCATTTAGAGGTTCATATCACACAATCGAAACTACCCTGACTTTTGCTCTTTTATAAGTACAGGCCTACCTTGTTTTATTGTGTTTTTTACAAATTGAAGGCTTGTGGCAACCCTGTGTCCCATGAAGCAAGTCCTTCAGGGACATTTTTCCAAGAGTGTATGCTTACTTTGTGTCTCTGTGTTGCATTCTGGTAATTCTTGCAGTATTTCAAACACTATTATTATCATATCTATTACAGTTATCTGTGACCAGCGATCTCTGATGTCACTGCTGTAATTATTTTGGGGAACCACAAACCACACCCTGTCCTCGAGCCTCCCTAATCCCGCAGACACAGCAATACTGAGATTAGGCCGGTTAATAACCTTCCCACAGCCTCCGAGTGTTCAAGCAAAAGGAAGAGTCACAGGTCTCCCACTGTCATCACCAGAAAGGATTAAGCTTAGTGAGGAAGGAATTTTGAAAGCCAAGGTAGTCTGGGAGCTAGGCCTGCTGTGCCCGTCAAGTTGAGAATGGAAAGGAAAAGTTCTTGAAGTTGTAAGTGCTGCTCCAGTGAACGCATGAACGGTAAGAAAGTGAAACAGCCTTCTGGCTAACGTGGAGGAAGCTTCAGTGGTCTGGATAGGTCGAACCAGCCACAACCTTCCCCTAGACCAAAGTCTAATCCAGAGACCGGACCGCTCTGCCTCGCTTCACTTCCACGAAGGCTGAGAGAAGCAAGGAAACTGCAGAAGGGGCTGGCAAGGTTAGTTCGTGAGGTTTAAGGAGAGAAGCCATCTCCGATAGCATGAAAAGTACAAGGTGAAGCAGCTGATGGAGAAGCTGCCGCGAGTCGTCCAGAAGATCTAAGAACATCGATGAAGGTGGCTACACTAAGCAGATTATATATATATATATATATTTTTTTTTTTTTTTTGAGACAGAGCCTCAAGCTATCCCCCTGGGTAGAGTGCCATGGCATCACAGCTCATAGCAACCTCCAATTCCTGGGCTCAAGCGAGTCTCCTGCCTCTGCCTCCCAAGTAGCTGGGACCACAGGCGC
>CAUYQV010038567.1:0-19907 GCA_963574575.1 Galagoides demidoff | reverse complement strand
CCCCAGGAGAAACAAGCTTGACCACTATGCCATCATCAAGTTCCCCCTGACCACTGAGTCTGCCATGAAGAAGATAGAAGACAACAACACACTTGTGTTCATTGTGGATGTCAAAGCCAACAAGCACCAGATCAAACAGGTTGTGAAGAAGCTTTATGATATTGATGTGGCTAAGGTCAACACCCTGATCAGGCCTGATGGTGAGAAGAAGGCATATGTTCGACTGGCTCCTGATTATGATGCTTTGGATGTTGCCAACAAAATTGGGATCATCTAAACCAAGTCCAGCTGGCTAATTCTAAATATATGACTTTTCACCATAAAAAAAAAAAATAAAGGTACATTAGGTATCCACTTTCCCCATGTGTGGTGACTTTATGGGGGACCTTTGGGGCATCCCGTACTTGTGTCCATACTTTAAACTCTGAGAACTATACCATAAAACCTTCAAAAGGGTTTCTACCATTTTTTAATCTCCCATAGCGTCTTACAGTGTCATCCACACAAAAGACATGTTTAAAAATATCTTGTAGGTACTAAAGAATGATGTATAGACAGGACTCCACTTTCTTAAACTCTTCCCTAAGAGTAATTTTTCCTTCAGAATTTTTTTTTTCCACTTTCACCCATCCTCTGTCTCTCTCCCTCTCTCTCTCTTTTTTTTTTTTTTTGATGTGATTACTTGTAGTTAAAGTGATTCTTTCTGGTCACTGGAACTCTTTAGAACAAAGCAGCTGTAGGAAGTGAAGAAAGCTGGCCTCACCCAGGAACACTATGGCTCTCTGTTTACTCCACTGGCAAAGCCAACCTGAGGATCTGAGTGAAGAAGCACTTTTCGCTGCCAACAGTGTGCCGAGAACGGGCTTATTGGCGTATAATCTGATTTTCAAAGTTTTTAATTATTTGCATTTTAGGATCATGCATCCTTCCATGAAGTTCTATTTAAAGTATTGCATAATTTCTTTTACTACATAATTTACGTGTGGTGACAGTTCTATAGTTGCAAAGGCCCTTTGAAAGCTAATTTGAATTGGAGGGCAAAACATATTTAGGACATTTGAAAAGCATATTAAAAGAGATTTTTCTTCTCATTTGATAAATATTAATGTATTTATTAATGGATTGCCAGTGGGTACTAAATTATGTAAAAAATTGAGTTTTCAGTGAGTACAAGAAAATCCACTGCTATTAAAGCTAAAAAACTGAAGTACATTCTTCTTAAGATGGCACTTGAAAAATATTGATGGGGAACATTTGAAAAAATGTTCACTGTCCCTGATCATCAGAGAAGTGCAAATCAAACTACCCTGAGATATCATCTGTACTCAGTGAGAATAGCCCAGATCACAAAGTCTCAAAGCTGCAGATACTGGCATGGATGTGGGGAGAAAGGAACACTTTTACACTGCTGGTGGGACTGCAAACTAATACAACCTTTTTTGAAGGAAGTATGGAGAATTCTCAAAGAACTCAAATTAGACTTCCCATTTGATCCTGCAATCCCATTACTGGGCATCTACCCAGAAGAAAAAAAATCCTTTTATCATAAGGACATTTGCACTAGACACTTTGTCACAGCTCAATTTACAATCACCAAAATGTAGAAGTAACCTAAATGTCCACCAACCCAGGAATAGATTAACAAGCTGTGGTATATGTATACCATGGAATACTATTTAGCCATTAAAAAAGATGGAGACTTTCAGGGGTCCTCAAACTTTTCTTTTTAAACAGGGGGCCAATTCACTGTCCTTCAGACCATTGGAGGGCCGGAAAGCAGGCCCTGGGATGAGTTGGCTGCTAAGCAGGACAGGCAGCTGCGGCAAAAACACCTTGTGGGCCGGATAAATGTCCTAGGCCAGCTGCATGTGGCCCATGGGCCATAGTTTGAGGATGCCTGCTTTACATCTTTTGTATTAACCTAGATGGAAGTGGAATACATTCTTCTTAGTAAAGCATCACAAGAATAGAGAAACAAGAATCTAGCATACTCAATTCTAATATGAAGGCAGTAGATGAACTAATACAAGGTGTGGGGGTAGGGAAATGAGAAAGTGGGGGGAGGGGAAGAGGGAGGGGGATGGGAGTCACAGTGTATTCCATACTCCTTGGGGGCAGGACACAAATGTAAGAGGACTTTACCTAACAAATGCAATCAGTGTAATCTAATTCTTTGTACCCTCATTGAATCCCAAAGAATAAAAATAAAAAATAAATAAAAATATTGGTGGCAGACCATCAAACTAAAGGATTCTGCTAGATGATAAGTTTCCTGGTTTTGATAGGTTTACAGAAACAATCAATTTTTAATTATCTGTTAAATAGGCCATAGTAACTGTATAGGTTATATATGAGAATGATAGAGCTTAAAATTCACTTATCCTGGCCTCTAGAAGGTCTTGCAATATTTGCTTCAAAATTCTTTGCTTAACTTAATATTAAAATTCATCTCTAAGCTAACAAGTAAAGAAGGGATCCCAGGAAATAATAAAAGAAATGTTTAGCCAGGATTTAAGAATTCAGTCGGATAATCTATCCAATTATAATTTTGACTATAATCAAGGTCCAAAAATAATGAATCCATCAATAAAGTGAATTTCTGTGGAAGAAATAGGGCAGCCCTATACTAGGATTATCTGAGCCCATTCTTTCTATAATCCAGTTTTTACTTTACATGTTATCACATATAGTTTTAATATGGTTTTACTTCTAATGTTTCAAGTACCTGTCAGATAAACTTAATTATTTCCCAGAAATGGCTTGAAATTGAAAGAAAAATAAAGCAGAAAATTATATAGATATATTTGGTTTGTATAAAAATATGTTCTTCCTATTCTTCTGTCTAAAAGATGAATTAGATGGGAAACAAGAGGTATTAAATCTTCTTGGTGTGAAAGGTGAATTCCAAAATATGAGATAGCCCAGTAAGACCGCAGAAGATTTCCACATATGTAGGTATTTCTCGGGGACTTCAGCACTTGTCTGCTACCTTGTCTTCATCAGGGTCTCTCTCACTTGGCCCTGAGGTGTTGACCCACCAACATCAATGCACCTCTGTGTCTCAGCACTTACATGGACTGACTGGATATAACTGTGTCAAAGAAGGGATTGATTTCAAATGTAGGTGGGGTCTCCAAGCACTGAGATAGGTGATACTGAGATGATTTCTGGGTTATGAAAGCAGAGATCAAAAGTTATGTATCTGTGACCACCTGAGATGCAGACATAGACCCTGGACATGTTTGTCCGAGACACTAACATCTTAATCCTGATTGCCATAGTTTCAATGTCCCCTTCCAAACTCCTGTTGCAATGTAATTGCCAATTCAACACTTTTAGGAGGTGGGCCTGTACGAGGTGATTAGGTGAGAAAGGCTCCTGAATTAAGGTTACTATGAGAGGGGGTCAGTTATCACAAGAGTGAGCCCCTGATAAAAGGATGAATTCAGCCCTATTTCCCCTCTCTTTGTGTGTCACGTGCTTGCTTCTGTCTTCTGCCTTCCACTATGGGGTGACCTTTATCAGATGCTGCCACCATGCTCTTAGCCTTTCTAGACTCCAGAATTATGAGCCAAATAAATATTTTCTTTGTAAATGATGAACTAAGACACTACTGGTTTAATCTCATTTGTGAAATGCAGAAATGATGCTACTTTCTTGCTTGTATCTCCATACTTTATGAAGCTCCCAGACTACAATGGTCCTGAAGCTAAGCGTTCTGACACATTAACAAATGGTTCAATTAATTTTGATACTAGCTCCTGAACAAACTGACCATCTTAAGAAAGGGGCAGGGCTCAACATCAGGGTGTCACTCTGAGTTCAAGAATTATACTATAGTTTACATTTTGGAGGTATCCCTGAAAGCCTTTGCAACAGATGTCTTTTCCCCCCAAATAGACTAGTTTTGGTAAACCATTCCTGCTTCTTCACTCAGGCTTCTTTGTGATCAGTTGCAAACATTTTAATATAGTCCCTAAAGTTCAAGGTAAAGTTGTTTAGTTTTGGGAGAGAGCACCAAATCAGTCCCAGAGCCAACTAATAAGAAATTCTTAGGCTATACAGACAATTCAGTCATTCATTTGGCTAAACAAGTATTTATTGAGATCTTTCATGTGTCAGGTATTAGTTTTAGATGCTTGGAATATATCATTATGTAAGATACTTGTCCTTGAAAAGATTACCTTCTGGAAGAGGTCAGGGAACAGGTGATAAATTTAGTAAATAAATAAGCATAATAGTGTCAGAAGATATCAATCAAATTCTATATGGAAAAAAAGAATAAGTCAGTATGATAAAGAAGATAAAGGAAGGGATGCAGGTGAGTTGGGAAACAAAGACTTGGATGTGGTGAAGAAGTCAGCGTGGTAGACACCTTGGCAAGAACTCTGTGCAGATGCTTCAGTGAGAGCAGGGGCCTGAAGGGCGGCTCACATATTAAGCAATGAAGTAAATGAGGCTGAAACCAAGTGCACACTGAGAAAATGCCAGGTGATGAGGTCAGCGGTTAAGGCTCCAAGTCATGGAGAAACTTACAGCTATTTAATATTTCAGTCCTTACTTTGTATGAAAATGGGGAGTTGCTTAGGGGTTACGAGCAGATCAATGACATGATCCAATCTCAAGTTTTTGAAAGGAATCACTCTGGTTTCTGGGCTGAGAATTGACTGCCTGGAGTGAAAATAAAGTAGGGAGATGAATTAGAAGGAAATTATAGTAATCCAGGTGAGACATTTTTAAGAGATTAAATCAGCAACCTTGGCTACCCCATCAATTAACCCATCATGTTAACTAACCCACATGGAATTGCTTTGTATGTATACAATAGACACTAAAGAAATCCGATTATATTAAATAGGACTGCCAATCAGTTTTCACTTGGAAATATGCTTAGGTATTTTCTTAGTTCTTAAATTTTATAAACAGGTGGAATACTGAATAGACAGTAAATTCCATTAGGACTCATTAACAGGACTAACTTATTCAAGAAGGAACATTCAAATTAATATCATTTAGCAAGAGCAAATAGTGGCCTCTTTTGTCTCATTCAGATTTTGACTAAGGGAATTGTATTTCTCTATTTTTAAAAGAAATAATTCCTGATGGACTATTACCTCTAATGGTCTCTTGAGTATATCTCATTCCACATAGGATGGTCAGGAAAATAATATTTCACTGGGTCCTGGATACACGCTCTTCATTCCTACCTACATATCCATAGCTTATCCATGACACAACCTCTATTTTGACGCAGGATGATCATATTTCAAATAATGAAACAGGAGAAGGCAGGAAAGTTGTTGCTTATGTTTAGAAAGACAATTCAGTCCATTCATCTGTCAGACTAGGGTACATTTTATAATTTTTTCTCTTTTTTTGGAGCTGTACTGTCCCCTTGTTAGCTGCCTTGTCATTCAGGAAAGAACCCGTGGTAGTATGAAATGTTTCCACTGTCAGCATTGTACAAATAAATTCTATCTGAAGTGAAAATTCACCAACAGTTTTACACTGATTTTGTATTATTCCATGGGGTATTCTGTCAAACCTATATGCCTTCTGGAACAAAGAGTTCACTTCCAACCACAGTATCAGACACCTACAGTGGGAGGTTAATAAGAATTAGCTATATATGCAATATTCCTATTATAGTATTTATATGCAATATATATTTGCAATAAACCTATTACAGGTTTACAGTATACTATTTTTAAAAGGCTTGCAAAAGATACCTTGACTTACTATTAGTCTACTCCATGAATGGGTTTTAGTGACCTGGAAGCCCTAAAATCATTTGCAAACTTGTAAATCTGTTTAATGACCCAATAGCTTTTATCAGAAAGTCAAAGGCATCGATGAGGCCACATCTTTGCAAAAAGAAAAACAAACAAACAACCCCCACCCAGGGGAAAAAAAAACACATTAAAAAAAAAAAAAACCTCTTAGAAAAGTGGATATGTTTTTCTCCAAAATATTAAAGGGGTACAAATATTTTTGTTACATGATACATTGTACAGTGCTTAAGTCAGGATTTTAGGTGTGCCTGTCACCAGAACAGTGTTTATTGTACCCAAAAGGTAAGTTTTTGGCCGGGTATGTGGCTCACGCCTGTAATCCTAACATTCTGGGAGGCCGAGGAGGGCAGATTGCCCTGAGCTCAGGAGTTTGATGATCAGCCTGAACCAGAGTGAGACTTTGTCTTTAAAAAAAAAAAAAACAAAAACCGCCAGGTGTTAGGGTGGGCACCTGTAGTCCCGGCTACTTGGAGACTGAGTTAAGAGAATTGTAAGCTCAAGGGCGGGAGGTCGCTGGGAGCTGTGATGCCACAGCACTCTACTGAGGGCCACAAAGTGAGACTGTCTCAAGAAAAAAAAAAAAAAGGTATGTTTTTATCTTTTTTATCATCTAGTGTCTTCCCACTCTCCTGTTCTTGGTTTTCCATGTATTGTACATCTCTTTGTCTCCGCGCGTGCTCTTATTAGTGAGAACGTGGTGTTTGTTTTTCCATTCCTGAGATACTTAGGATCAGTATTTCCAGTTCTATCCAAATTGCTGCAAAAGACATTTCATTCCTTTTTATGGCTGAGTCTTACTCCATGTTGTGATGGGGTGCGTGTGTGTGTGTGTGTGTGTGTGTATTGGGGGGATTCCAGGAGCACATCTTTCCACCTTGGTATACTGCTGTAAGATTCAGAAAATACAAGTTCCAACCTCAGATCAATCATTTATTAGCTAAGTTACTGTGTGAACACTGCGTAAGCCTACTTACCTCATTAACTATTGATTAAACATGATTTTCATCTTTAAATTTGTATGATAATTTCTGTCTTTACTTCAGGGTCCTAGGTATTAAATGAAAGAAAGGAGTCTAAAAAAAAAAAGTCCTTTAAAATTCAGGAGCCCCAGTTAGGAAACACATCAGATGTCCTCTAAACCCTGTGGCCCTGTTAATTCTCAACATCTGTGTCAAAAAAGGCTCTCTCTGCATAAAGAAGCCTAGAGTTTACGGCAATCACTTTTAATGAATTAGAAAATGAAGTAAGCTGACTTCAAAAGTGAAGAGGCTCTTGGTTCTTACATTTTGTCCTTCAAATACGGGAGTGTGTTAACATGAGTGTTCCTGAGGTAGGGAATGGGTGTCCTCACATGGCCCTATTTAACACAGGAAACAGAGAAAAGGCATTTGGACTTTTGGAGCAAATTGGAACCAAAGCAAAGGCCAGAAACACTGCTAATTTCCCTCTTCTCTCTCTATAGGCTAAAATATTGACAAAATCAGTAGTCTTGTCAATAAGCTGAGGTTGGAATTTGGAGTTAACCAAGCATAATTTCTAAGGTATTATTGGCTCTTTTTTTTTTTTTTTTTTTTTTAGGCTGGGATAAAGTTGTGTAAGTTCAATATATTTTAATTATATGAAATGATCCAACTTACATAACCAAAGTCTAGTCATTTTAATTTTTAGTTATTGAATGCTGTATCAACCTCAAAGGTTAGAAAGCCAACCAGAACAGAAGGTCTAATAGGTAGTGTTTTATAGTTGCTCTGAATTTAGAAATCTTTCATTATAGGGACAATTACTGTTTGTTGACTAGGTAGATCTGTTTTCACCATTAAGTAAAAAATGGCCTGTGTTGGCAGGAACATATTCTATTTCATTGTTGCTTTTGTACATTTCTTTTGTCTGAATATGTCCAGATGAATCATATATAAACAAAGCTCAGCTCCTCCAGAACACTGCTATTTTATAAAGAGTACTGCTGCCAAATTCAAAGCTAAATTCAGGTTTGAGGTATCAGGAGTTTTTTATAGGTCCCAAGAGAATATTCTGTCCAAATAACAGCTCAGTGATTGGGGTCTGTTCACCTGTTGAGTCTCTAGAAATATAATATTCTACAAAGTCAGAGATTGTGAAGGTTAAGGCATCATTATCTTTTTTAAAAAGCTCAAAGGAATAAACTGTTTCATAAAAATATCACCTAGAAAGAAATAAACTATAGCAATTCTATAAAGAATAAAGTAAACAATTCAGGAACACTTAAGGTTAGTAAAAATCCAGTGACATTCTGGTATATATCTGGTTGATGATCAATCAAAAAGAAGAAAATATTGGGTGGCGCCTATGGCTCAAAGGAGTAGGGTGTGGGCCCCATATGCTGGAGGTGGTGGGTCCAAACCCGGCCCTGGCCAAAAACTGGAAAAAAAAAAAACAGAATAAGAAAGAAAAAAATATCATCACAGAAAAAAAATTTTGACAGAATAGAAACATTTATTTTACTCCAAAGTAGGATTTTGTTAATAACTAAATTTCTGACTCTAGCTCAAAAGGTTTGCATTTAAAAGTTATTTCTTTTAGAAATTCCTGTTAACTACTATTCCCCAGAAATCTGTTAATGCAACTTTGGAAAGAACTTAAAAGGGGGGAAATGTGAAAATAAAATCTAAGATTCAGTTCAGTTCAATGTATTAGATGGTACCATTACCTGTGTACTTAAAGAGAAGTGATTTCCTGATCAGAAATCAATTTGACCTGTTACTGAGAAGCTTTGTTCTGATTATATGTGGTCATCTGAAAATAAAATGCACCAGAGAAGGAGAAACATTCAAATAAATCTCTTAGGAGCTTTTTCAACAGGTTTTTCTGGGGCAGTTGAATTAATGGTACAAACTTTTCTTGGTTTACTAAATCTGTTGTTAGCAGCAAACAAAAGGTTGTAGATGGGATTAAAATAATTATTGAGTACTTCCTCTCCATTCATGTTCACAGATACTCTATGTGTAATACATACTTGTCACATAATCCAACAGATGTGTACAGTCAATGGTTCCTAATATATAAAGAGAGTAAGGCTCTGAGGAGTTTAGTAACTAAGGCCACTTAGTAAGTGGCAGAGTTGGCATTTTGGATAGAACTATGTCTAGTTCAAATTTCATTTTATGTAATCACATCAGATAATATACACATGTTTCTTTTGCATTGTTTAAAGAAAGACATACAGAGTTTTGTGAAATAATTGAGTTTCTGATAAACTGGATATGAATTAATTATATAAATTGAATCACATATTAATATATATTGGAGACACTCACTTATTCAGTAAATACCATGCATTAAACTGGTAAAGTATAACATTTATGAAGAAATCAAGTTACCACAATTGAAATTATAAATACAAATGATCACTCTTGGCTTTGCTTAAAATGGATTTAATCTTCACAATCATGGTTTTGTTGCACCCAACAGCAGCCATTAGCATGGTTTGGGAATAAGTGCCCTGTAGACAATTTGGAGCATGACTGGACCAGTAGCATGACACATACAAATTGGGATCCCCAAAGCACAGGGAAGCATGGTTTGCTACAGCCAGGGATAATAGCAAACTTAATTTAAAATCATCAGCTGTAGGTAGTACCATATTTGATGGAGGTCAATGCTATTATCTTATTAAGCACTTAGTTGTTTGCTAGAATGATTGAAGTGCAGAGGTATATTCAGAGAGGTTAAAGAGTTAGCCCTGAGACCTTTGGTAAAAATGAATAGGTGATCTTTGAAAGCTCCTTTTCTTGAAAATGTTATATTATGACTATTTATCCCATCTTATCTAATGATGATGATGAATTGCATCGAAACACTAATATATGAACAAGAATACTGACATATGTTGCCACATATAAGTGTTGGTAAGCAACTCCACAATTATGGTAAATAAATGAACATTCTTCCATCAGAGACTAGAGTAAACCTAACCTAGGTGGTTTGGAATGCACTAATTATCTTCACTAATTTGTGAAGTTTACTTTTGTCAGCTAATTTGCTTGCACTTGTAAGTTCTGAAAGCCATCAGAGTTGAGAACCTGCTTGAGGAATTCAATCTTCATACAAGTTCCTGAATAATTGCTTTGCTCATACTAAAAATATTTTTTAATGGAGAAATTTTGCTGGCAACTAGAAGTTGAGTAGCTTGTTATTTTGCCCATATTATAGGCAGCAGATTAAAAAACTATTCATGAAGTCAGAGTTTTCCAGAAAACAAAACCAATATGAGATATTATATATATTATATTATACATATAACAAAAATATAGAGCGTTTGCAATTGGAAAAATTTTCACCAGACCTCATATGATACATTGCAGTCAAAATGAAGACATATAACATTTTATTCAGTGTTCTTGGGGAAAAAAGGAAAAAGACCGTCCCAGCCTCCTTCAGCTGCAATAAAGCTTTTCCTTGCATGCCCAAATTCCCCCATGCAAACACGCTCACAAGGATAATAAAGTGGGACATGTGTAATCTGGATGTTCCAATGGTAGGTTCCCCACAATGGGCCAAGCCCTATGTGAGTTACTGATTCTTTTTTGGTTGTTGTTGTTTATTTCTGCTTATTCTCTGCTCTGAGCTATAAAAATATTGTTTAAAATGTTAAAAAGGTCTGCAGATACTACAACAGTGTAACATGACAAGAAAAAGAGGAAGCATTTATGTTTATTGAAAATACAAAAGTCAGTTTGTTGGAGAAACTCTACAGTGGTGTATATATCTCACAGAGGAATCTGGTGTTGAAATGGCTACTATATATGACCCGAATAAACACAAGAATAAACGGTTGAAGTTTTATGCTGAAAGTGATGAATAGACATTAATGAAAAATAGAAAAATGCTGCATAAGGCTAAAAATGAAAATCTCAGACATGTATTTAAAAATGTATCCACGAGTAGAGCAACGAACACAAGCCACTAACTTCTATGATCATGAACAAGCAAAGGTCTATCACTGTAAATGGAAAAGTGAAGGGAACAGTGAATATTCAACTGGATTGTTATAGAAACTTAAGAAAAGACATGGCATTAAGTTTTTAAATGTTTGTGATGATATAGCATCTGCTGATCACAAACAATGAAGAAATTCATTGATTGGTTTGCAAAGGTCATTACTGATAAAAATCTGATGCCAGGACAAGCCTATAAATACTGAGGAAACATCACTGTTTTGGTGTCATTGCTGCAGAAAGATATAAACTACAGCCAATGAGACAGCACCTATGAATTAAAGAAGCCAAGGACAGAATAATTGTGCTAGGATGTGCTAATGCAGCAGGCATGCATAGTACAAAACAGTACAAAGTTCCTTTGTTAGGCATAATCTTGCGTCCTCACTATTTTTTAAGGAGTGAACTTCTTGTCAGTCCATGACTATGCTAACAGAAAATCACGGATCACCAGGGACACGTTTCTGATTGGTTTCATGTTTTGTACCAGCAGCTTGTGCACACCACAAGGAAGCTGGACTGGATGATGATCACACGATTATGCTATTCCTTGACAACAGTTCGCTCATCTTCTAGCTGCAATTCTCGTCAAAAATAATGTTTATGCCATGTTCTTTCCCCTAAATGTGAATTCATTAATTCGGCCATGTGACCAGGATATCCTTAGATCCATGAAGAGTATGTAAAAGCACATTATCGAACAGCATGCTAGCAGCAGTGAACAAAGGAACCAGAGTGCAAGGTTTTCAAAAGGAGTTTCGCATGAAGTATATTGGATATGCCATTGACAATACTTGGAACACAGTTGACATGATGGACACAACATCTGGCTTGCAATTATGTTCAGTGATATTGATAAACAAGGTGGTAACTTTCTTCATGTATAAAATGAGATACAGAGAATATATTTTATATATCAAGTGAGACAAAATGATGTTTGACCTCCTTATATAAGCAAAAAATATACCTTCAGAGATTCATCGCTAGGTTGGAAGAAGCAAATATCAAAGATGTTTTTACCAATAGTATTGAGGCTCTGGTTGTTTATTGATCAATGGTGAAATACTAGAAACGTTGATGAAGTTATGGTGATTATCATATCAAGGCGATTATGAGAAGAGTGACAATAGCAATGATCTTGTTAACACTGCACAAAAAGTGCTTATGGATGGCATGATAAAAGCATGTGATGGGTAGATTGAAGAACTAAAGCATATGTATCCTAGAAAAGAAACCATGGTCAAGAGAGATTTCTAGGACAAAAGCTGTTGTGAATAAGGCAGAGGACTCTGGAGGGAGCATTTTATAAAGCTGTCCAGAGAAGACCTCCTCATCCTAGAGCATCCACCTTCTGGCCCCTAAACTGCTGCTAATATTTCTTCTCACCTAAGAATAGAACCTTTGATCAAAATGTGGCGCTGCAGGAGAAGACTGAAATCTGCTGTTTGTTGTTGTTGCTCAACAGCTGATAAGTTTCTAGTGATGATATTCTGCTATTTAGTTGCTCTGAACACATTATTTTTTTTTTTACCTGTATTAAAGGCGTGCCATTAATCACTGTATTAATGGCATTGTTAAGCACTTAGGTGTGAAGAAGTATAAGAAAACTATTGCTTACTGGTAGCATATAAATTCAATTAGGAATGATGGTGATGCCAGACAAAGACAGACTGTCTGTCTGGATGGCTGAGATAGCGACACCTCTGCTTTCTGAAGCCTTGTTTCATGTACAAAATTATTAAACATATGGTATTAAATTGCCTTCAGGCGATGCATAAGGTGTATGCGAAACATAAATAAACTTTGTGTTTAGACTTGGGGGTCTTATCCCCAGGATATCTCCTTATCTACATGCAAATAGTCTACAACTTAAAAAAAACCCTGAAATCTGAAACACTCTGGGTCTCAAGTGTTTCAGATAATATTATGTGTGTAATATGTAATATTATAATATTATATTACATTTAATATATGTAAATATACATTGACTTGTTATGGGCATTGGCTCACAGGATTATGGGGGTTGAGAACATGACATCTGAACATCTGTAAGCTGGAGAAAGCTAGTGATGTAATTCAGAGTCCAAAGACCTGAGAACCAGGGGAACCAATTTTTTTTTAGAGGAATCATTTCTTTTTATTTATTATTTATTTTTTATTAAATCATAGCTCTGTACATCAGTGCAATCATGGGGTACTATGTGCTGGTTTTATATACAATTTTACAATTACAAATATTTTCATCAAACTGGTTAACATAGCCTTCATGGCATTTTCTTAGTTATTGTGTTAGGATATTTATATTCTACATTTAGTAAATTTTGCACATACCCTTGTACGATGCACCACAGGTGTGGTCTCACCGGTTACCTTCCCTCTACCTATCCTTCCTCCTATCCTTCTTGGGCTATAATTAGGTTATAGCTTTCATATGAAAACTATAAATTGGTTTCATAGTAGGGCTGAGTACGTCCCTGAGAAATAAGGCCTGAGAATGAGAACCAGGAACACCTCAAAGAAAGCAAATTTTCCCTTTCTCTGTCTTTTTGTTCTAACCAGGCCCTCAGGGATTAGATGATGCCCACCCACGTTGTGACAGTGACCTCTATCCAGTCTATAGATTCAAATGCTAAGTTCCTTCAGAAACACCTCTACAGGCACACTGTGAAATAATGCTTTACCATCTATCTTGGCTGGGTGTCCTTTAGCCCAGCCAAGCTGAGACATAACCATTACAACTAGGTTGTTGCTGTTGTTCTGGAAATAGTGGTGATCTTGTGCATGTGTGCCTGAGTTTTGTGTTCACTGATTAGTGTTGGTCCTGAGAGTGAAAAGACTGCAAAAGTGAATGTTAGCAAAGACCAGTTTACATAAAAACCAACCAAAGCCACTTATGCTTTTATGGCAAAAATCCTAGAAGCTTTTACTCAGAATTTAGGACTTGAAGATTGATTCAAATAATATAAAATCCAGTGACTTGTGCCCATGGCTCAGTGGTTCGGGCGTCAGCCACATACACTGAGGCTGGCAGGTTCGAACCTGGCCTGGGCCTGCTTAACAATGACAACTACAACAAAAAGATAGCTGGGTGTTGTGGTGGGCACCTGGGAGGCTGAGGCAAGAGAATTGCTTAAGCCCCAGTTTGAAGTGCTGTGAGTGGCACTTTACCAAGGAAGACATAGTAAGACTCTGTCTAAAGAAATAAAAAATAAAATCTTGCACCCCAGGCTACTGGTACCACTGACATGGAAGCACAAGTGGCATGCCACTTTCCATTATTTCTCACACCCTGTCAGCATTTACTTCAAATCGGTGTAAGCAATTTGTAACCCGAAATTCATAATGATCTTGCAAAAATACTTTGTTTGTATTTCACTAATCTTGCTATAATATATTCTCATTTGTCTGGCTATCTAATTTCTCTATTACTCCACACTGAGGACAGAAAGGATGCCTTGTTTCTTTGGAAACCAGCAGCGTTTCTTGACATGATAAGGGACTTGATAAACAGTCACTGTGAAATGAGTGACTAAACGCGCAAGTGGCAGCCTCCTCACTCCACCTGACTCAGTCTTGGAGGCAGTGGTCACATCGCATCTCCAGCATGTGCCAATGGGCTGGGTATTTTCTTCTCATCCCTCCTGATCCATCTTGCTCAGTAATCAGGAAGCCTGACCCATAATGACTGTATCTACTGTATCTAGAGACCAGCTTGTTCTCTGACTCCTGTTTGGCTTTCGCCTGATGCAGCAGGAGAACAGGGGTTGAGAGAAGAGAGAGAAGGAACCCTTTGATCCCCCCTCAGCTTCCCCATCAGTGTTGCTGCCAGCTGGCCGCCTTCCTCTTCAGAGAGCCCTGGTTCTCACGGATGCCCTTTGGAGTCTGGCACCGGCTCCCTCCTAGTGTTTTTCAGGCTTAAGGATGATGAAGGGTCTCTGATGTTGATAGCCTAGAATACTGTACCTCATTTGTTGGCTTCTCTGATTCCTGCCTGCAATCTTTAAAAAAGACACTTTTGTTAAACTGCCCTCCCTTTCTAGTGAGAGTGTGCTATTTATTCCTGCTGGGATTGACAGATACAGATAGGTACAGTAAAAGCTGCTTGCATGGATCTTATGTAATTAATTTTGCTCCTTATGACTATCCTCATTTTACAGAATAGCTCTGACAGAGATAATCTTATCTGGAACTTTTATTTTATTCTTTAATTAATTAATTCATTCATTCATTTTAATTTCCAACAAGTCACTAGAGATGTGTTTCTTGAGACCACAACTGCTGGTGCAGGGTGGCACAGACACAGCCTGACAGCCTGGCCCAAAGAGAGAGTCTCCACTGGATAAAAGAATAAGCCAGTAAAAGAAGGTTCTTTGAAGAGAGAACACCAACTTGGGGGGGGGGGCAGAAGGGATTTATAAAAATAGTAAAAGGAAAAATGAAATAGGCTCATCTCAGAATAATTTTCTATGATAAAGAACTCTGTTATTAAAGTTTTGCTCTTTATATTTATTTGGAAAGTGGAAGGAAGGGTTGTGAGATTCTTTTTTTTTTTTTTTTTTTTGAGACAGAGTCTCAAGCTTTCCCCCTGGGTAGAGTGCCGTGGCGTCACAGCTCAAAGCAACCTCCAACTCCTGGGCTCAAGCGAGTCTCCTGCCTCAGCCTCCCGCCTCAGCCTCCCAAGTAGCTGGGACCACAGGCGCCTGCCACAACGCCTGGCTATTTTTTGGTTGCAACCATCATTGTTGTTTGGTGGGCCTGGGCCGGGAATTCGAACCTGCCACCTTAGGTGTATGTGGCTGGCACCTCAGCTCCTTGAGCCACAGGCGCCAAGCCAGGGTTGAGATTCTTACTGACAATTACCTAGCCTAGTAGCTGTGGAGTCAAGTCAATGAGTCCTAAAGTAGGTTTTATTACAGCACCCTCTAAAAACCAGGGGTTCTCTCATTTCACTTGTTTTATGTATAACATCTGCATCATGAGAGTTCCTTTCTGTGCTTCCACGGGAGTTGGTGGCCACTGTAAATTCCCACCCTCCAAGGGATACATGTCAGTTTCTCCATCAGCCTGAAGAGCAGAGTGAATTCTAAGGCAGCTCCATAGGAGGCTGTTTGTAACTTCCCCATCCGATAAGAATCGGTGAGTTTGTATGTCTCCCGTGCCAATTCAGTTTTCAGTTGCCCAAGAAGTATAAAAAAAGATGGCAGAGATAACCTGTTGTTGAAAGCCACGCAGGTTTTTCTTTGTTCTCATAACAAATGGGTCTGTGTAGGGTCTGTGTGAATGAAGACACATGGTGTACATTATTAAAGAGGGACCACACTGAACAGAGATGTAGTCTGTGTGAATTAAGACAGTGTACCTCATCAAAGAGAGGCAACGTCAAGCTGTAACATTTCAAAATCAGGGACGGCAGGAACTTAAGACTTTTGGGGAAGGTATAAGTCAGTCACCTTGGGTCATGTGAAATACCGTTTCCTCCATACTTCAGAGGTTTTCATTTTAGGAAACTATAACAGGAGCTACTCGAATGTGATTATAAAGGGCCTGGAGCTTTGCTTTTAAAATTCAATACTTAGGAAGAGAGAAAATGATCCATTTTTTCCTTTTGATTTTTATTCACTATTTTTATAACAGCAGCAGGCCTGAGACACTGGAATGGAAATGTCCGTGCCTCTCGGACATACCTGGGCACCACCACCTCACGGTCGTTTAATGGGGTCTGTTTTCACCTGTGCCTTGCCCTTTATTTCTGTGTTTCCCTCAAATGATATCATTTCTGTATTCTCTAGAGTTAAAGCTCAGTTTTCTTGGTTACGTTTATTGAGCACCTGCTGTGTGTCAGACCCAGATAAGATTCTGCTCTTATGGATTTCAGTCAAGCAAAGGTGCCAAAGAGTGTGTAACAGTAAATACTGGAAAGTTCTGTTTAGGAAAGTTTAGGTGTAGGGGTGTCAGGCAAGGAACCTTACCTGGTGTGTGGGTTCAGAGATTTTCCTAGAGAAATGATGTTGGAGAAGAGCTGTGATTGAAGAGCCTAAGTTAACTAACGAATTAAAGGGTCAAGGACAGTTGCAGGAAGAGTTTACCAGACAGAAATAATGGCATATGCAGGGACTCGGTGACTATGTGGTGCTGAAATCAAGTCTAGATACAGTAGTATTTGATTTAAAATCAACCTACTCCAGCTGACTCAGGCATCAAGGTCAAGACTCAGTCATTAAGAGGCCCAAGGTAGCTTTTTCTATCCTATTCTTATTTTGCAGAATCCTCTTTGGTTCACAGTATAGAACAAGGGATTGAACAAATGCAAGGAGGTAGATGGTAGGAATTATGGCTTTTATTACAGCCCCTTAAGCTCCCAGTGATTGGTCCAAGCAAGGTTGACCTATATTGCTCAAGCTTTATGTCTGACTTGGGCTAACAGAAAGGGGGCTTTGTCCTGTATGGGCACTTAGCTACTCAGGCTGGCAGAGGCTGTAAATTGACAGAGAAGAGCACATGCCAAATATGAACCAGCTCTGAAAACTTCTCTTTGGGAGCGCCTCATGTTTTATTGACCAAAGCAAGTCAAGGGCAATGCTTAACCATGGGATTGTACAGGGTGGAGCAACCCTGCCAGAAAGCTGATGGGCAGCGAGCTAGAAACAGTTGGTGAGTGCTATAGTCTCAATGTCTGCATCCGCCCAAAACATGTATGTTGAACCCTAACCACCAGAGTGATAGGGTTAGGAGGGCAGCCATTGAGGAGGTGACTGGAAAGGAATAGTGCCCTTATAAACTAGGCCCCAGGGAAATTCCTTATCCCTCTGTCACAGTGTTAGGATACCGTGAGAAGGCACCATCTGTAAGAGACAAGGATCTCCACAGACTCCACATCTGCCCCTGCCTCGCTCTTGGACTTGCCAGTTTAGAGAACTAGGAGAAAAAAATTTCTGTTTTTTGTAAGTTACCCAGTCCATGGTATTTTGTTATTATCAGCCTGATAATGGTGTGGATATTTGGGCCCTTCAAGTGCCATGTTGAAACTCAGTCCCCAGTATTGAATGTGGGGCCTGATGGGAGGTGTTTGGGTCTTGGGGGCAGATTCCTCATGGTGCCTCCCCACGGTGAGTGAGTTCTCCCTTATTAGTCCATGTGACAGCTGGTTGCTTAACAGAACCTGGCAGCACCTTCTCTCTCTGCACTTTCTCTTATCACATGACACACCTGCTCCCACTTCACTCCTTCTTGGATTGGAAGCTCCCTGAAACCCTCACCAGGAACAGATGCTGGCATGATGCTTCTTATACAGTCTGCAGAATTATGAGTCTAATAAAACATTTTCCTTTATAAACTGCCCAGCCTCAGGAATTTTACTGATAGCAATGCAAATTAGACTAACATAGGGCCTGGACAGACCAAGATAGTGAGCAACAACAGTGACTGCAGAGAGACAAACCTTCTGTTCCCAGGTACTGAGCTACAGAGAAAGAGTAAGTTGCTGGTGCTCCGCCTGCAACCAGCCTGTTTCAAACCTTTCCTGATTTCCAACATTTATCACTGATTAGGTAAATGGGTGAGGAAAGGGACCAAATAGTGGAGTGACTGTGTGCAGAAGGGAATTCAGAAGGTGCTTACTAAGAGGCACGTTTTGTAAGTGGAAAATCGTTATGTTTGATTTTTCCCTCTACTTTTCTGGAATGATGCAAAGAGTAATGTTTTCTTTAATATTGTTTTCTAATTATCTGTTGAATTCTTTATTTGGAGCTATCTTAATATAATTTCAAATTATAATTATAAAAAGAGTTCCTTTTGTTATTTTTTTTTTGTCCATAGGATAGTAGTCTTGTTTTATGGACATAACATAGTCTTTTATTTCTCTGAGGATGCTAATTTTGATGTTTGTATCTTTGTTTTCCCACCACTTTGTTTCTCTCCTCTCCTTTTTTCTTGTTTTGATCCTGTTTGTTTTGCTCTGTCTCTAACTTTCACAGTAGAAGCTTTCCTCATGGGTCAGGTCTTCCTTAGCTTTCAATTATATTTGAAAGTGAGACTCAAAAACACCCAACTTGAAAGCATGAGTGTGGCTTATCAGTTTGTGAATCTCACTGTAGGTTTGCTACTATCAGATCATATTTTTGGTTGGGGAAATCTCCAAATCCTATATATTTAGCTTAAATGTTCATAAATATTTTTGGTACAGTGGTAGTCTGGTGAAGCCTAATGGACCCTGCTTCAGAATTATGTCTTTAAATGCATGAAACCAATTATATCGTACTCTGGTTATCAAAAATATTAAATCGGCCTAGGTGAAAATTTTATGAAGAGGATCCCCCGGGCAATTGAAGCGACATCAAAAATACACTACTGGGACCTGATCAAATTAAAAAGCTTCTGCACAGCCAAAAGCACAGTAAGTAAAGCAAATAGATAGCCCTCAAAATGAGAGAAGATATTTGCTGGTTATGTCTCTGACAAAGGTTTAATAATCAGAATCCACAGAGAACTCAAATGTATTAGCAAGAAGAGAACAAGTCATCCCCTCTCAGGGTGGGCAAAGGACTTGAAGAGAAATTTCTCTGAAGAAGACAGGTGCATGGCCTACAAACATATAAAAAAATGCTCACCATCCTTAATTATCAGAGAAATGCAAATTAAAACTACTTTGAGATATCATCTAACACCAGTAAGATTAGTCCATATCATAAAATCACAAAATAACAGATGCAGGCATGGAAGTGGAGAAAAGGGAACACTTCTACACTGCTGGTGGGATTGCAAACTAATACATTCCTTTTACAAAGACATCTGGAGAACACTTAAAGAACTAAAAATAGACCTGCCATTTGATTCTATAATTCCTCTATTAAGTAATATCCAGAAGACTAAAAATAACACTACAATAAAGATATCTGTATCAGAATGTTCATTGCAGCTCAATTCATAATTGCTAGGTCATGGAAGAAGCCCAAGAGCCCATCAATCCACGAATGGATCAATAAATTGTGGTATATGTACACCACGGAATACTATGCAGCCATTAAGAAAGATGGAGACTTTACCTCCTTCATGTTTACATGGATGGAGCTGGAAAATGTTCTTCTTAGCAAAGTATCCCAAGAATGGAAGAAAAAGTATCCAATGTACTCAGCCCTACTATGAA
>CAUYQV010038566.1:0-16813 GCA_963574575.1 Galagoides demidoff | reverse complement strand
AAATGTATTTGGAGGCAAAAATAGATCAGTGAATAGACATATGAGAAATATACCGCCAGCCACGTATACCTAAGGTGGTGGGTTCGAATCCCCAGCCTGGGCCTGCCAAACAACAATGATGGCTGCAACCAAAAAATGGCCGGGCGTTGTGGTGGGCGCCTGTAATCCCAGCTACTTGGGAGGCGAAGGCAGGAGACTCGCTTGAGCCCAGGAGTTGGAGGTTGCTATGAGCTGTGATGCCATGGCACTCTACCCAGGGGGATAGCTTGAGGCTCCATCTCAAAAAAAAAAAAAAGAAAAGAAAAGAAAGAAATATACCATACTCTACTCTCCTTTCACTTCATAACAAAATTTGAATTTATGAAAGGGTGACATGGAATTGATTTTATATGTTGAGCAATATTGGAGGGGTTGGACTGAGTGAAAGCCAGCAAAGACTATATCCAGGCAAAGTTTTGATTAAGCCAAAGATTTCCACATCCTGTTTTTTGTTTCTTTCCTCATCATTTTTCCCTCATAGCAGAGGATAGAGACTGAGTTACCCCGAGTAAGGAAACTAGAGCAGATACAACTTTCTTTTAAAAGGATTTCAGGGATAAATCGTGCACTTTTTAGGGCATCCACATACACATATGCGCAGAGGTACCTCCAATGTCCCACTGGACAAGTGGGTCACAGGGTGGACCCAGCCATGGTATGAGGTGCCAGACAGCCCAGTTCCTCTTCTTCCTTCTCGGGAATCTCCTCGCTATTCACAGAGATTCATGCTCTCACATCCAATCATGGGACTGTATTTCATTTATTCTTATATCCCAAGACACAGCTTCCCCTAACTTCTTATTGTCCACAACTTAATCTAAGTAAATCCTCTTTTGACATTCATGGTTCCTCAAGAGGTTGAATTTTTAGGAGAACAAAGAGCCTGAAACCTGATTTATAGCTCACCGGAGGGAACTGCCCTCCACAGAAGGATTCAAGTGAAATAGTCAAGACTCAATATGTATCTCTATAAAGACAAGATTATGATGAAGGAAGTGGAAAAACCAACAGAAATGACTGTATATTGGAACTATGAAAGTGTAAAAAGGCTCCCAGTACTGAACAAAGAACATACGACTACACTAAGGTACATCAGCCTCTGCTCTTTTCCCTGTTAGTCTAAGGGGCCGAGAAGTAGCGCTTACAGCAGGATTTCTCAAACCATAATGTGCCTAGTGCATGCCGGGCACCCGAATATCTTGCAGAAAGATGGTTAGTCTGGGTAGGGCCCAAGTAATGCTGGTGCTGCTAGTCCGTGGCCCATACTTAGAGCAGCACTGATAATGAGACCATTCCAAGCCCTTTTAATTCTCTTATGCAGCCCCTAACTTGAAATAAGGTCAGTAAATGTTATGTCATTACAGTATTTTCATGTTTTTATAATTGAGAAATTCTTCAAGGTGTCTAACTTTAATGTCCCCTGTTGCTTCCTTCCTTCCTTCCTTTCCACCTTCCTTCCTTCCCTCCTTCCCTCTTTCCTTCCTTCCTTCTTTCTTTCTCACAGAGTCTCACACTTTGTCACCCTAGGTAGAGTACTACCGTGGCATCACGCATCACAGCAACCTCAGACTCTTGGGCTCAGGTGATACTCTTTGTCTTAGACTCTGGAATAGCTGGGATTACAGGCACCTGCCACAATACCTGACTAATTTTAGGGACGGGTCTCGTTGTTGCTTGGGCTGGTCTTGAACTCTTGAGCTCAAACAATCCACCCACCTCAGCCCCCCAGAGTGCTAGGATTACAGGTGTGAGCCACTGAGCCCAGCCCCTGTTGTTTTTTAACATCATCATTTTCTAAGAGTAAAGTAGCCATCTATATTTAGCTCTGTCTTAGTTTTAAATAATCTCCACCTAAACGAAGATTTCCATAGGATCTATTTTGTAAAATAGGAAAATCAAGATACCAAACACCAAACTATAGTAAGTGACATTATTCCATTATCACTTTTGTTTCCTTCCTTGATCCTAGTAGGTAATAATAATTAAGAATTTAAGAAAGAAAGAAATACAACATCACCAAATTAATGTTTACTTGTGCTAATAAACTGCCACAGGAAGTGAAGTGAGAGGCTTCTAAACCGATCTCAGGATTTGTCAAGTATGGAAACCACTTCTAAATCTGTTATAGCTGGCTTTCAAATAAAAAGATCATATAAAATTTTTAAAAAATTGCTTTTATCGATTTGGCAGTAATCTTTTCTAATACCTTCAGTCTGTTGTGACAACAGTAAGCAGACACAAATATGTCCTAGTATTGCCACTCAATTTTAATGGCCCACCCAGTATTAATAGTACTTACCATTTATTGATCTGCATAATGTGAGCCAGAGACGTTACATTTATCTCACTAACCTTTATTACAATCCTGTGAGATGCGTATTATATTCCAATCTTGATAATATGGAAACTGCAGCTTGTAGCATTGGATAATTTAGTTGAATCCTCAGTAAGGTGAGTCCTCTAGCCAGTCTATTCTTATAACATAGATGGCCACACAGAGATTCCTGCAGAGGGAGCTTGAAGCTACTGAGGCAAAGATGTGATGGTCGCTGGCTCCGCGGTGGGTGTGAACTCTGAGATAGAGAATAGGCACGTGTAAGAGCAGAGGTTAAAGAAAGTTATGGACATCAACACCATGTAGGCAAAGGGAAGAGTAAAATAAAAATAAAGAGAAGACAGTCGGATCAACTCCTATCACACGCTCTGATAGGACCTCCCTGTCACTTTCTGGTTCCGTGACTATTGCTTCCAAATCACATAGATGCCAACGCACGAGAAATGACTGAAGAGAGAACATTCAAATGGTCAAAGTGTTTATTCCTAAACTCAGTTGGAAAGTAGTAAAAGGCTGCTTAACCTTTTGAGAAGGGTATTATAGATTAGTTTGATTTTTAAGTATTTTTTAAAAGTTTTAAGCGCTAAAATGTTCATACTAAAATATCCAGTCCCTAGCCCAGTGCCTGACACAATATGGCATCAGCAAATATTTTTTTGTGTGTGAGAATTAAAGGAGATGAAATTAAGTAGCAGAGATTTTCCCGGCATGTAATGAGTATATTTGGGCTTCTGACACAGAGGACACTCCAGTGGCCTGCCAAGGGAGGCCGGGAAATTTTCATCCTGGGAGGGTTAAAAAAGAATATAGATAATTACTTGTTATAGATAATTTTATACATATCTACATAGTATGATATATATTATACAGATATTACAAATAGATGTATGTTGTATGATACTTACATAATATGAATATATACTCATATGCAAAGTGGGGGCATAAAGATATTTTTATGTGGGTCAGGTAACTGCTGAAAGATTTTATCATTCTAAAAAAATAAGGTTTTATTCTAAAATGATTAGAGTCAATAACACATTAGCTATGTATTTGTGACACATTCTGTTTTCTTCGTATATGGCATTACTGTCTTTACGGTAGTGCGAGAAGCAGGGAGGACGATTTCAGTTACTCTTTTATGCCTGCAAATTGAACTGAATTCTTCAATTATATATCTAGTAAGAAAGTGAACCCCAAATGAAAGTGGAATTTTCTAAAGATTTTTCTTTAGCTTCTGCAAGATATCAACTACAACATCCTGCCAAGTTATCTGTTGATGGGACCAGTATTAGTTATAGTGTTCATCTTATCTATTAGTCCCCCTTTTTGAGAGTTTAATTTTCCACTTACCTTTTATGTCTGCTAAATCTGAAAATGTGTAATTTTCTCCAGTATTGTTTAGCACATACAGAAAATGCATGTGGGAAGTACTGATGTTTTATTTTGCATAAATCTTTCGAAGATATAATTTTTTTTTTTTTTACAGTTTTTGGCCGGGGCTGGGTTTGAACCCGCCACCTCTGGCATATGGGGCCAGTGCCCTACTCCTTTGAGCCACAGGCACTGCCCTCAAAGATGTAAATTTTTAATAAGTCAAAAAAAGTTACTGAAAGAAATGTTAAAAGCGTAAGTGGACATGACCTTTTCTCTGTGAAAATAAGACTGTATCTTTTTTGGATTTTATTCACAATACCACATGTACTGTGCCTTAGCTGGCGACTGGGCAAATGCCACCTTGATACCAAGGAGAGTCAACTTCCGAAGTCTGAGAATTCAGTTTGCAAACTCACCCTAGAAAAGTACTACATCTCTCATTGCCGGAAATCACTATTGTCACTTCTGAAGTGTTTCTTTTGGTCATCTGGTGACCGTAGTGATATTTAGCCATGAGGTACGTAGCAATTTTTCTAGGATGAGTTTGGGAACTTGATTGTCTGACTTTGTAGGCACAATGGAATGGGCAGTAGAATTTGCTAAAACAGGTGAGTGACTAGTTGAGTTCCAATAACCATCATTGTTATTGAAGACATTTCACATCTGAGGTAGTCATCTTTGTTTTTCTTTGAGTGAAAAAATTTCAATGTAAGAGAACAGTGGCTAAACATCTGGGAAATTCTATGTCATGGTCTCACAGTGGATATGTGTCTTTGTGTGAGGAATTTGCCCGATCCTATCTGGGTCCTTACCTGATAGCTTCTCAGGCAGGAATTATGCTTCCCTGCCACAAAAGAAACAACAGATTTATGTAAGCTCTGGGAAGTCAGGTCAATATTTTAAAACAAACTTTGAGCTGACTGGGCGCAGTGGCCCAGGCCTATTATACTAGCTAGCACTCTGGGAGTCTGAAGCAAGAGGATTGCTTGAAGTCAGGAGTTTGTAACCAGCTTGAGCAAAAGGGAGACCCCAGTCTCTACCAAAAATAGAAAAAAACAGCAGGGCATGGTCCCCCATGCCGGTAGTCCTAGCTACTTGAGTAGCTGACACAGGAGGATCTCTTGAGCCCAGGAGTTAGAGGTTGCAGTGAACTACGATGATGCCACTACACTCTACCCAGGGTGACAGAGTGAGACTTTATCTCAAAACAAAAATAAAACAAAGAGTCATCGGGCCAATAAAATCATAACTAGAGACATTTTCATAAAACCAACTAGCTCAGGTTGATAAATTCTGGCTGTTAAAATATTTCTTATACTTACAGATATTCCCAAGATGGTGAGCATGCTTTCCTCTTATAACACCTTATAAAAATACATATTTAAGTACGAACAACACAAATGGCAGGTTGAGGAGCTGAAAGAACTGAGAACCGTGGGTACACCGCCATGCGCCTTGACGTCACTGCCTTTGAATTTCTGAGGTTTAGGAATTCGTTACTATTAATTTGACAGAACCATGCCCCTAATTCCCTGAAGGAAGTTTTACATTTCAACGATTTTCCAGCCTCATACTACATACCTACACTCTCCTAGCTGAATCTATACTCTATTTCAAATGCCATATTGTTTGGAAACATTGTTTCAGTCCTGACAGTTGTTCTTCTTCATAATCTCACCAATGAATTATTCATTATTGATAGTTCACCAAAACTTCCCTTTCATTTATTTGCAGGATCTGGCTTAATTTCAGTGATAGGTGGTCTTTAGCCTCCTGTTTGTTCAAAGGCAACTTATCTATCCAGATCCGGATGATTTTGAACAGAACATCTGGATTAATTTGCTTCCGAATTGCTATCCTGTAATGTACATTGTGTCAGAGCTAAATTTTCCTTTTTGTTCCTAGTTATCTTTAAGGTTCAATTGATTCATTATACTTTCTAACTACAAAAAGAAAAGGAGACGCTAATGGAAGGCAGGACAACCCTAGTAAAGAATTCATGAGCAAAATGTGGCAAGCTCATAAAGTACAGTGTTTTCCAAAGGGTGTTCCATAAAACACTGGTCTGAAGGATGTAATATTGCTGTGCAAGGGAAAAAAAGGTGGTCATGTTCAAGTGTATTTGTAGAATCCTAGGTTTAGATAAAACAGACGATTATTTCAGGACTTCTCAGAATCTTAAACGTACTATTGTGAACATGGCGTCTTAGCTGTGGTGTGCGTTATGCACTGTCTCAAGTGTACTTAACCAGGCACACACGTTAGAAGATGCTGATGTAGGGCGGTGCCTGTGGCTCAGTGCGTAGAGCGCTGGCCCCAGATACTGAAGGTGGTGGGTTTTAACTTGGCCCTGGCCAAATTGCAAAAGCCCAGAAATTGGAGGTTGCTGTGAGCTGTGATGCCACAGTTCTACCCAGGGTGATAAAGTGAGACTCTGTCTCAAAAAAAAAGGTCCTGATGTATCATGCATGAAAGAGTAGAAGAGGGAAGACTCAAAACTTTTATGATCCCTGCGACAGGAGTGTGTGCTTTAATTGTCCAACAGTTCTGCGTTAGAGCTTTTCTTATGAAACCACTGCCTTTTTGTAAGAAACAAAAAAACCCAAACAAAATCAGTATCTATTTCTTTCCTTAGACTGTGGTCTCCTAACACAGTGCTTTTCAAACTTTAATATGCTTCTGACTTGCCGAGAAATACTGTTACATTGCAGATTTGGGGTGAGAGAGCTGGAATGAAGCCCAAGATTCTGCACTTGTAGCAATTCCCAAGAAATGCTAATATTGCTGATCCATAGATCATACTCTGAGTGGCAAGGGGCTAGGTGGGGGAGGCCATCTTTTTTTTTTTTTTTAAGTTTTTACAGCTCTATATCCCCAGTCCTGTTTTTTTATGCCATTGTCATTCAACATATGAATTGGATTTAAACTGAGCTGAGTTAAAGTTTTATAACTATCTTAAATATTCGTCACATTGTTAGTATAGTTAAAATATCTGCTAGTATAAAATAAGTGTATACCATGGTTGCAACTAAAATATAGGAAAAGGGCAAGAGTGTAATATATACTCTCTTCTCCCAACAACACACACACACAAACAGTTTGGGGAACAATTAGAAATGAAACTAAAGCACCTCCTGGCATTCTCTCCCAGGTGAGTCTTTTTAACAAAAAAATTTATTTCTTCCATAAAGACATTCCACTAAGGAATGGCTCTTGGTGGTGCGTCTTCACTTCCGCTGAGAGCCACTGAGGCCATCCTCCTGTGCTAATTTATGTATTCCAGGTGAACTTTTGAAAACTACGTTGTATTGGGTGGTTACTGGTTTAGAAAATGCAAACTCACTGTGCACATGTAAGCATGAAGATAATGGTACTGGGGCCGGGTGCAGTGCACACACCTGTAATCCTAGCACTCTGGGAGGCTGAGGCAGGGAGTGCTTGAGCTCAGGAGTTCGAGACCAGTCTGAACTGGAGCAAGACTCCATCTCTAAAAATAGCCAGGTGTTGTGGCAGGCGCCTATAGTCCCAGCTATTCAGAAGGTTGAGGCAAGAGAATCACTTGAGCCCAAGAGTTTGAGGTTGCTGTGAGCTATGACACCAAAGCACTCTACTGAGGGAGACAAAGTGAGACAATGAGAGAGAGAGAAGAAGAAGGAGAAGGAGGGAAGGAAGGAAGGAAGGAAGGAAGGAAGATAGTGATGCTAGTTTCTTGCTTCTTTCTCACGTTACCCATTCATACCAACTTCTGTATTACATCCATTATTCTCATTCCTCCTGTTAATTTCTTTCACGATGTTTGTTCTTGGAAGTAACAAAATATGTAGCTCATCTAGATGAGTCAAGAGACTGTGAATTCCAATACTAATGAAGATTTGTCCTCTTTAAAGGAAGACAGCTTAGGGTAGCTGTGAAAGCACCAGCATAATGGTGTTCAATTCCTTAAATCCCCATTGACAGCCCACAGGAAAGAGCGTCTTGCTAAAGGTACAGCAAAATTCAATTCTGTTCCGTATGAAAAATGCAGAAACTGAGCACACCAGGAGGACACTGATGAGACGTGTGTCCCTGTAAAACTCACACCTATGGAAGAGATTCCCAGAGACATTCAAACTGCCTAAATAAATTTGTTAATTAAAAAAGATTGGGTTGATTAAGTACTTTTTTAATATAATGAGAATTAAGTTCCACTGGTAAATTGGAATAACAATCTCTCCAGACTCAAAAGACCTTAATATCTTGTCATTTTATAGTGTAGCTTAATTAGCATGTTTATTTCCAGGATTAGGGATCCATCTGCTCAGGTAATTACTATTGTGTTACTCCTTATTTTTTTTTTCTCCAAATCACAAGAATAATCTGTGGTTTTCCTTTTTTGCTCATTAAAATGATTACCATTATCTATTTGATAACATCTCTTGACACAAAATTAAAAATTCAACTAGAGAGCATATTTTAGCACAAAAATAATGTATATCAAACATATTAGTTAAATATTCACTTTAGTTTTTATTGCCTTAAATAATATATAAAATCCCAAAGGCTCATTTAACTAACTTTTCCGGTGTCCGACATAAAACTGGAAGTTGGTGAAATCCTGCACAGTATTTTGATGCACCTTTTTCAGGACTAACATTTTCATATTTTTAAGAAGGATAATACTTTTATATTGTGTATAACTTTCATAAACATGGATTAAAGTCGTGATACACTGTGGTATTTTACAACTTAAATCCATTTGCATACTCCTTTAAAAATGTTTTACTTGGAGGAAATTATATCCCAAATAAAGGAACAGTATCTTTACTGTTGCTGACTGACAATGATTCCAAAATATATGAGGGCTAGTTTCACATTTGCAGTCTCCAGATTACACTCCTACCTAAAATGTTACGGGTTTTGACCAACAAAGTTACCTTAGTAGCTGAACTGATACATTCTAAAGCTGTTCAGTACCATTAGCACTGTCGAGATTATCCTGTAAAAGTGTGAACATAATGTATTATGAGATGGAGATTTTTGCTTAGGACAAACATCTAAGGAAAAATAAAAGCACTTCCTCAAATGGTTGCTGTATGAACTGTAGAAACATGAATTGCTAGATAAGTAAAGGCGTTACAAAAGCATTCATAGACACGGCTGGGGTAGAAACTGTCGGAAAAGGAAGGAAATACAAGCATGTTAATAGGAAGATAATGTAATTCTTCAAATAAAATATCTAATGTAAAAAGAGTCCTCATAAAATATGTTAAAATTTAGGAACATGGCATATTTTCCATAGAGGACAATAAAATTACAACTTTTCTATTTATTATTTCTTATTTGTCTTACCTGTTTTTTTTACAAAAAACTTCTTTTATTCTATGAATATTCTGGTGGTTCAGTAAGAAGCCCAGACACGTCCTGAAAGAGTTAATTACCGCCTGACTTTTTTCTTGGTGAAGAATATTCATCAGGGCTATCCCCCTGTGCCCAATGATGCAAGCCAGAGCAATTAAAAATATTATTCCAACTAATCATTTTAAATAACATCTTTACAAAATACATAGGTGTTAATCTAGCCAATATTTTGAAAACTGGTGTAGTATTTAATTATTTAAAACTGGGCTTATATCTCTTTACTATTCTTGTGTATTTCTTTATATTAGCACTCTTGAAGACAACCACAGTTATCACTTCATTGTTCAAAAACAAGAAAATACGGGGCAATGCCTGTGGCTTAAAGGAGTAGAGCCAGCCCCATGTACCGGAGGTGGCGGGTTCAAACCTAGCCCCCACCAAAAAAAAAACTTCAAAACCAAGAAAATACAAAACTATAGAAAATAAAATTAAGATAACTCACAATCTTGACACCCATGGTCAGTGCCTATGTGTATGTGTGTGTATGTACACTTTTAGCCTACTTTGGATTATTCTATAGTCTTAAATCTGGCTGTTTTTTTTTTACTTAACATTATCTCCTATACATTTTATTAAACATATTTTAAATGTGTTTAATGGGTGTACACTTTTCTATAATATAAACAAATCATATATAGCTTATTTAATGGCTTCCTTAATATTAGTGCTTTACTTCTTCATGTTATACTCTTCCCCACGTTAAGGAGACACACACCAGATGGATCGTCATTTGTATTCTCCAGTATTTCTTTAGAATGGATCACTAGAATTGGAATTATTAGGTCATTTGCTGTGACTGTTTTTGGATTATTGAAAAAAATTTCCAAATTGCTTTTCATAAATGTGGTACCCATTTATTCTTCAGCCCACAGTTTGAGAGTATGCATTTTACTGTACCCCTCCAGCACTAAGAATTGTCATTTGTGCTACTAATAAGCATCTATTAATTATACTTTTACAATCAATGCGTATTAATTCCTAAGTCATTGTAAGACACTGGGAAAGTGTGAAACACTGATCTGCATTGGACTGAGCATTGGATTGAGCCAGGCTGTCAAAGCCTTTCATGCCATAAGAAGAGACATGCGCCCATCACCTTGGAGAAGGAGGTGCCTGAGCAGCATGGGAGTGAAATGTTCAAACTGAACGCAGTTGGACACACGATACGTTCCCCATACTCACGTTGAGAGCAGACTCAGTAAAAATATTTTCAACTTTCCAGTGTCTGTGAGTAAAGTAGACTCTACACGAGCCTTATTTTTGAAGATGAAGGAGATGTGCTCATCGCAACACACTGCTGCATCATCGCCTTTAGACATACGGCCCTCTCCCCTGGCTGCTGTCAATTGCCAGGTGTTTTCTCACTTCCTCACCTTCTTTGAACGCAGCCTTGAAAAGAGTCCCCTGTGTTCTAAGCCAGTCAGATCCAGCACACAGCTAACTTATACTAATAATCAGGGTGAAATCCTTAACTGCCTGAAGAACAACCCTTCGTGTGGTCCAATCTTGTCCCTTCCAGGTGTCACCTTGTTCCACCTCAAATGACTGTTCAAAATATTCACTTCCACGAAAGACATTATGCCTCTTCTCAGGGCCAAAGTTTGTGCCTAGAATGGAAAAGTTATATGTGTGTTGTACAGCAGCCCTGTCCCAAAGAAATTTCTGCAGTGATAAAAATGCTTGACACCTGTGTTGTGCCATACAGGGCCATTAGCCACATGTGGCTATTGAGTTCTTGAAACATAGCTACTGTGATTGAGGAAATGAATTCTTAGTTTAATTTTATTTTAATCAATTTAAATTTAAACTATGGCTACTGCATTGCATGATGCAAATCTAAAAGATCTTGTTCATATTTACTAGAAAAAGATGGTACCGTCTGCAGGTATTAGAATTCTCAGCCAGGCTGAGGGCAGGGCTGAGTTCCTAAGGGCAGAAAGATCAACCCTGGGCAAAAAGCTTTAGCGATAAGGGGCATGCTTCCTTCCGGGATCATCATCGTGTCTGGCTCCTCATCTTCTCTGGATTGCAGTAGGAAATGAGAAGATTTAAAAACCCATCAGTTTTATAGTGACGGAAAGAATCCAGAGGGAGATACACAAACTGGACTTTGTCTTGGTGGGTATGTGTGTGTTCAGGGAGAATTTATCCCCTGGTGTCACCTGGCATGGACATACAAGCCCTTGAAAAATGTCAAAGTGGCTTTGGAAAAGTCATTGTCTGCCATGCACTACATTCTCTAGAAGACCATTGAATGGATGAGAGCCCAAGTTGGAATAGGAATGAAGCCCAGTCTAGTTTGCTGGAACTCAGGACACTCCAAAGGAAAAAGTGCATAGAAAATTCAGCATTGCCATCTAGGCCATGGTGCGTGAAGACTGCCTGTGTGTATGTGGTCCAGTGGGGTACACAGTGGTATACACTATGGTGGGGCCCTTCTTCTCTTCTAACAAAGTATAACTTCTACCTTGGTGGTGTGGCTGAAACTGACCTTTCTTTTCTTGAGTTTTTAGTATCAATGGTTCTTAAATGTGAAGATGTGCTGGTCATGATTTAAAAATAAATAAATAACAATCATAGAAATTTGTAATCTTGCAATCCAGCTGTTGTTCTTCTCCTTTCTTTTATAGGCCCTCTGTTGTCTGGATAACTGATACCATGTGTGGTCTACGAGGATATTACATAGTAGTGTGTTCCAAACTGCCCACACCCAGTGGGTGGCTGGAGTCCAGGAAAAAGATGGGAATTGAACAGGGGTGGTTGTCTATTTTGTCGTATGACTATTTTTATGGTCACAGTGACCTTCTCCACTGACTACCATACTAGATTGTGAATGTTTTGTGAATGTAAGATTAACTTTGGATTCTCAGTAACTCTGAGACTGAGTTAGGTTTTGACTGGTCATTTCCAGATGATAATATAATATGATATGATACGATATTTGATATAACATTTAATCCTATAATAGCTACCTGTATACTTTCCTCCAAACTATTTTATAATTTTTTTTAACTTGCTGCTCTTTTATTCTCTAAATATTTCATATTTTCAGTCTTTCATTTGACACCAAAAAGTAATTTTGGTAAATTAAGAATTATACAAGAGATGTCAAGTTGGACTTGCAGTTTAATTTCTAGCAAATTCAAAGTAGTCAGCAAGTCTTCTACTGAGTGTATCAGTGGTACCTGCCTGTGAATTCTAAACATCTCTTTCTAGGGAACTGCTATCATAAGATGACTAGGATGCTAGTTAAATAGGGACTGGCATGAGGCAGAAAAATTACTATGTGGTACCTTCTGAAAAAGTCTAAAGTTTCTCCAATAACTATAGTATGGTATGATAAAGTAAGCACTGTGTAACTACAGGGTGTCATTGTACAATTGAGTAATGAGACCCAAGTATTTGTTTATAGACAGATACCAAGAACCGAGCTGGGTTTCTTCCCCTCCTGTTAGCATCCTTCCAGTGCAGAATTATATTTATTTGGCTACTGCTGTGCTCTCATTTTCCTTCATTCTTATTTGCCAAAGTCTTTGAGCAAGATTATTCCTTGGAAGGGAGTTTAATGCCTGTTTCCGGTCTTGCCAAATGCCAGGAAGCTTTGTGCCAAAGCCAGCAGCAGATCTTAACCAACTGAATGAAGCTTCTATTCACAAAAGAGGGTATTATCACCAGGAGCAGAACTTTAATCAAGGTCTTGGTTGGCAAAGGTCACAGGCAGATTTGATATGAATCCACGTGCTGCTGTAGGCAGAGTGCCTCTTGCCAGCCTCGACTTGCCTCCCTGGCTCAGTCCTGTGGAGGGGTACCCTAGCTTCTCCCAATCCTGTCATCCCAGGCCCAAGTTCCAGGTGGGATCACCCCAAGGACCTAACGTGAGTGAAGGGCTTTGCATTTTTCAGGAGTCACACAGCTTGGAGGAAAATAGAGTCTACAGGAAGGTGGGAGATCCCAGATGTGGCTCTGTGGAAAGGAGTCTCTAAGTGTCATCCCCTTGTCTAGCTCTGCTCCAATACCACCCCCCACTCTTCCCAACACAGAAGAGCCTTCTAAAGCTCTAATGGAAGATGAGGTCCAGGATATGCAACACAGAGAGATAGTCTAAGGAAAATGTAACCCACATCAGGGCAAAGCAACCACAGAAAATTTTACATAACATAACTCTTCCAAAAATGACAAATCAATTGAACGTACATATCTCTAAGGAAGATGGCACATTCAAGAAACGGAAGAATTTCAACCACAGAAAATTAGGCAACAATTTTTATAACAATAATACAGTATAAATATTGCATATTTTTCTTTAAATAGAAACATAGCATCATCTCTGCAATGAGAACAGTTGGTAATCACACAAAAGTAACAGATATAGAAATCATAGAAATGAAAAATACAGTCATTTCTATAAAAAGCTAAGTAGAAAAGATAATTAGTGGTCTAAATGTGGCTAAAGAGAAAGATTAATGACACAAAAAAGAAATTGAGAAATTCAGAATTCACCACTGAAAAAGAGATGGAAAATAGAGAAGATGGGTTGACACATGAAAGATAGATTGAGAACCCCCAATACTTGTTTAATCAGAGTCTAAAAGGATGTATGGACCAATAAGAATGAAGGAGAGAAAATGTGTGGATATAAGAGTGGAAGGGTTTCTAGAATAGCTAGTTCCTAATCAAGGGGCTTACCAAATGTCAAGTCAGATAAATCAAATAACCCAAATGTGAACAAAACATAGAAATTGAAGAATAAGGATGATAAATACAAAGTTCTTAAAAATGAAAAAGAGATAAAAGGTAAGTTACCCAATGTAAAAAAAAAGGGGGGGGGGGACTTTTGAGAATGCTAATGAGTTTGAGGCAGAGGGTTTGTCCAGAAACAACTAGACACCGACTACTTTCTCCCACTCTACGTGCTCCAACATTCCCATGACCAGGGAAAGATCTGCCCTTACCAATACTGAATTTGATTAATAAAACCGAAATCCTGGTGTCTACAAGCATTTCTATAAGAGGAACAGATTGTTAGTGTGTAGATTTATATTAAGTAAGGTGAAATCCCTAAATATAAAACAAATGTGGCAAAAGAAATGGATCTTTCCAGATCTGTGAACCTCTACCTTATGTGAAAAACACAACTGCTGATTAAGGAAGACGAGAAAACACAAATAAACAATGTTAGAAATGCAATAGTAGATATAATTCAGATCTAGTAGAGGATTCTAGAAAGCATTTAATTAAAAATAGAGAACTTGATAAAATAGACAATTGTCAAGAAAAATAGAAGATATAGAAAGCCTAAATACATTAATGAATTCTAAAGAAACAATTTTCAGTAAAAATAAAAAATATTTTCCCTGAAGCACATCTAGTTCAGATTATAAATTGCATCAAACCATTAAAGACAAGATAATCCCTGTCATATACAAGCTACCCTAGAGAACAGAAAAAGAGGAAAAGTTAATGAATTAGTTTTCACGTGTGGCATGCCATTGATAACCAAAACTGAATGAATATTATAAATGAAATAACAAATTAATCTCACTTATGGAAACATATTTAAAAATAACATATTACCAAATTACACCCAATCATGCCTTTTTAAAGTATTAATTCATCATCATAGAATTTATTCTAAGAATGCAAGGTTAGTTCAGGATTTGACAATCTATCAGTACAAGTCACCATATGTCAGATTAAAGGAGAAAACTCTGATTTTATTAATAGAAATTAGGAAATTATAAGAGTCCTCAAAATTCACATTTTTTAGAATGTATTTCAACTATAAACAAAAGGGGCCAGAAGTGGGTGGCTCACGCCTGTAATCCTAGAACTCTGGGAGGCTGAGGTGGGTTCATTGCCTGAGCAAGGAGTTCAAGAGCAGCCTGAACAAGAGTGAAACTCCATCCCTAAAAATAGGCAAGCATTGTAGTGGGCGCTTATAGTCTCAGCTACTTAGGGGGCTAAGGCAAGATCATCGCTTGAGCCCAAGAGTTCGAGGTTGCTGTGAGCTATGATGCCACAGTAATCTACCCAGAGTGACAAAGTGAGACTCTGGTTTCAAAAAAATAAATAAACAAATAAAAGGAAATCTGTGTGTCTAGTAAGAACTCTGCATCAAACCCTAAAGCAAACAATATATTTAATGGTTAGACATTATTTTGCAAATAATTGCGACAATACCTCTTGCCCATGATCCAATATTTTGCTTCAGGTCTTAACCAATCGAATAAGAGATAAATAACAAATTAAAGGTCAACAGACTATTATTGGCAAATTACATGATGATATAACACGTAAAATAAAAAGATATAGTAATTAGAATCAATAAAAAATTATAGCAAAATTGTAAGAAACATACAAAATCAGATGGTATCTCTTTCTAATAGCTAATTAGAAAATATCTCAAACTAAAAAAAGGTTTATTTTAAAATAGCAACAAAATCTAAACTACCATGAATAAAAAAAAATATGTATGGAAAACTTATCAAACCACGTGGAAATACTTTAAAAAGCACAGAATAATTGAAAAGATAGATGTAATGGACTAAGAGATGCAACGTTGCAAAGTAGTCAATTTTTTCTGATATTTGACATCTAAAATCAATATTTTTTCAATGAAAAACCCTCTACCAAATTGATTCCAGAATTGATATTTGAGTAGATATCCAAGAATGGTCAATATAAATGTCTTAACACAATAACTAAGAAAATGTGGTGAAGGCTATGCTAACCAGTTTGATGAAAGTTATTTCAAATTGTACATAAAACCAGGACATTGTATCTCATAATTGCATTAATGTACACTGTACACAGCTATGATTTAATAAAATAAATAAATAAAATACTAAAAAAAGAATAGCCCAGATAAGTTTGAAAGGAAGTTTAAAAGAAGGATTTGCTATATCTAACATCAAGATTTAGTATTGAACTGTAGTAATTAAAACACTGTGATATTGGTTTGGGAACAGATAAGTAGATCAGTGGGATGGAATGAAGTGTATACAAACCCAAGCAGTTTCTGGAACTTGGTATAAGACAGAGGCAACATTAAAAATGGGTAGAGAAAATACATATTATCCAATGAATGACTTCATATGGCAAATATGAGTCAGGGCTCTTCATTATGTCATAAAAAGTTCCACATGGATTAGAAAACTGAAATTAAAAAAAATTAAACAATATTTTATATTGAGATCAACAAAGTTGGAGACCAAAAAGAACAAAGACATCATAACCAAAGTTAGACAAGCAGTAGTGTGAAGTTAGTTACAATTTATATAAATACAAAGGAAATTATACGAGGGGATAGATAGTATCCTGAATATGGAAAGTCCTGCTACATATGAACAGGGAAAACATAGGGCCCAGTAGAAAAATGAACAAAGGGTATAAACTGGAAATCAAGCAAGAAGAAAAAAGAAAAAGAAACACAGAAGTCCAATATACCTGTGAAAAGACACCTGGCCTTTTGATGGTGGTGTCATGACAATGAAAATGACGATGGTTCATGGCGATATCAACGCCTTTTTTTTTTGAGATGGAGCCTCAAGCTATCCCCCTGGGTAGAGTGCCATGGCATCACAGCTCACAGCAACCTCCAACTCCTGGGCTCAAGCGAGTCTCCTGCCTCTGCCTCCCAAGTAGCTGGGACCACAGGCGCCCACCACA
>CAUYQV010038561.1:0-29937 GCA_963574575.1 Galagoides demidoff | reverse complement strand
AGCAACCTCAAGCTCCTGGGCTCAAGCGATTTTCTTACCTCAGCCTCCCAAGCAGCTAAGACTACAGGTGCACACCACAAAACCCGGCTAGTTTTTCTATTTTTAGTAGAGATGGGGTCTTGCTCTTGCTCAGGCTGGTCTCAAACTCCTGAGCTCAGGCGATCGGCCCACTTGCTTGAATTACAGGTGTGACCCACCACGCTCAGCCAAGAAAAATTGTTTTTAAAAATTGTAAGAGCAAGTGAATGTGGAGACACACCCAACACCTCAATTCTTTGTGGATTACTGTGGGTATAAATAGACAGGTAAAACAAAACTGGCAACCTCACTGACTTCTTTTGAATGGTAGTGGACTTTTTTATGAATCAGATATGAAAGCAGTATGGCTTCTGATAACACATTACTCGAGAATAGTGGTCTAGAACCAATAAGAAGGATTTTTTTTTCTATTTTGCTGAGTTACTTCTTAATTATTACATTAGTGGTCTTTTTGGAGAACTAAAAGGTAATTGGCAACTGGAGCCAGGCCAGAGGAAGGAGGTGGCTGGGAATGTAGGTTGGACATGTACTCCCTCCTCCTCCCCCTTCCTGTCTTCTCCCTCTTCCCCTCTTCCCCTCTTCCCCCTTCTTCTCCCCCCACCCCAGGAGCTGTTCTAGAAGCAGCTGGAACTAAGCTTATACCTAGTGAACTTGGGTGAGTGACAAATCAGACAGCTTGAGAGGTTATTTAAAGCCTTCTCTCTAGGGGACTTGGAATGACTGTGTACTCAAGATCTTGTGGTTTATAGTCTTAAACCAGAATCTTAGGGGGCTCAAGTCAACTATTACACACAAGTCCCTTTACTACAAAAAGGGACTATCACATATGTAATTTTAAACTTTTTTGTTTAATATCTAAAGTACAATGTATACAGGGAAAAGTGCTTGTAGCATAAGTGTGCTTTTATACAAATTAGTCCTAAAAGGACGCACCTGTGAAACCCTCTCCTGGGACAAGACATAGAACGCCGCCCCCAGTCACTGCCTCCACACCCCAAAGGTAGCCTCTGCCCTGACTTCTCATAGACTAATTGTGCCTATTGTTACTCTAGATAGATGAAGTCATGTAGCCTGTGTTCTTTACATGATACTGTGTTTCTGAGACCGACCAGCGGATGTGGACGCAGCAGGAGCTAAACATTGTCATTGCCCTGAAGTATTCCAGAGTGTTGGCATTTCGAAATATATTCATTCATTCTACTGTTGATGATTTCAGTTGCTTCCTGTTTTTATAATTATGAATAATGCTTCTATGAGCATTCTTACACATGCCTTTGGGTCTGTCCGTGTGCGTGTTTCTGTGGGGCACATACCAAGCAATCACGTGGGAGCCAAGGGTCTGCTGCAGTAGAGAATGTTGATTTTCCGAAATGTCAGGACACTTCACATTCCCACCAGCAGCAGGCGATGTTCTGGCCACTTGTCCTTACAGGTGGTGTGCACAGGCCTCTTCATGTCGGCCGTGGAGGGTGGTGTGGCACCTCACAGTGGTTTTAGCTGGCCCCAGAGAGGGTTCACATCTGCCTGGAGAGCTTCACATCTCTACACATGCTTGTGGTCCATATGCACATCCTTTCCAGTGAAGAAGCTGCAAGGTTTTTTTTATTTATTTATACAAGTTCTTTGTATATTCTGGACACAAACTCGCACCAGTTACATGCACTACAAATGGCTTATCTTTTCATAACTGTGATGATGTCTTTTGACACATGGGAGTTTTTAACTTCAATGTGATCCAACTTATCAAACTTTTTTATGGGTTAGGGTTATTTGTGTCCTATTTAGAAAACCTCAACTACTGCATGGTCAGAAGATATGCTTCTCTTTTTGTCTATTTTCAAATGTAGGCAGTGGTTCCCCTGGCATGGCATTTCCGCCCAGTGTGAGGTGGGGTTCAGATTCAGTGTGTTGTTGCTTATATGTGATTCCAGGGGACCCATTCCCATCTCCCTGTTGCTCTGCAAGGGCAGGTTTGTCATAAATCAGGTGTCCACACAGGCCTGGCTCACTGCTGCCTCTCAGGACCACTTATCAGGGCAGCACCTTGTCCTTGCACCAGCTCTTCCTGTCTCCATTGTGAAGCTTTCTCAGAAGTCCTGTTTTCACTACAGAGAATCATCTTCCAGTCTTGTTGTTCTTCAAGATTTTCTTTGCTGCATTTTGCATTTCTACATAATGTTTTGAATTGGTTTATCACTTCCCCCCAGTCCTGCTAGAACTTTTATCAGAACTGCATTGAAGCTATGGATCAATTTGGTGAGAACTGAATTTTGGCGAATGCTTCGGTTCACATTTATCCCTACATTTATTTAAATATTTATCCCTATATTTATCTAATATTCTTCAGTTGCTCTCATTATTATATAATCTCTGTATAGATATTCACACACATTTTATTAGATGTATTCCTGATTATTGGGGTGTTCGATGATGATTTAAAATGTTTACTATTTATATTTTGTGACTATTGGTTTCCGGTTTATATAGAATACGATTAACCTTTGTATGTTGACCTTGGACCTAGCAACTTTTACAGATTTACTTAACAATTTTAAGAGCTGTCTGTAGGTTCTATTGGATTTTCTATATCCACAATCATTTTGTCTCAAAATAATGCTGGTTTTGTTTTTCCCTTTCCAGCCGCTCTGTCTTTTGCTGCTTTCTTCCTGGGTACTTGGCTGGCTGGTGCTGAGCAGTGTCGATAGTGAGCACTTGTCTTACTCCTGACCTCACAGGGAAGCTGTCCAACTTCCCCAGAAGCATGATATTTGTTGCAGGGATTTTCGTCTGTAGCTATCCCCTATGAGGTTAAGAAAGTTCCCTTCTATTTCTATTTTGCTATGAGTTTATTTTTGTGAATGCATGCTGAATTTTATCACATTTTTTCTTCTGCATCTATTGAGATGATAGTGATTATTCTGCTTTGTTACAGTAATGTGGTGAATTAAGTTGATTAAATTTCAATTGTTAAATAAACCTTACATTTCTGGAATAAGTGTAACTTGGAACAAGCCCTGGAAAAACCCCAGAATAGGTCCAGTAAAGCCCCTCCTCTTCTCCTCTCTCTCAGCCCTATATATCAGGAATAGGTGGTGGAAGGGACACCTGGGGCACTCACTAGCAGCTGTGGGGAGGGACTGCTGTGGCCTGGCCACCTGCTGCCCTACCCTGGTGACACTGGGGCTACACCTGGGAGCCAGGGAGGCAGCTCTGGCTGGTGTGAGGACAGGTCACCTCTTGGACATGGCTCCCTCCCTTAGGCTTCAGTTTTCTTGCCTGAGAGGTTCTTTGTAAAATAACCAATCAGAAATATATATGTTTCAAAGTATGCAAAGATAAAATATAAACTAATCTGTTAAATATTCCATAAATGGTATCTTCAAACATTAAGTGGTTGTTTCTGCCTGCACTGAGGTCCAAAGCTGCTCTCCACCCTGGGTGTCATGTACACTCAATCTGAACACTACCCGGGGCCTACAGGGGAAGAACCTCCACTGTGCAGGTTGGGGGCAGTGGCGTCCCTGGCCAGTGCTCCCTGCAGGATGGGGGCAGCAGTGTCCCTGGCCAGTGCTCCCACAGCCTTTTCTCAAGGGTCAGGGGCTCAGAGAGCCTCCTGGACAGAGCAGAGGGAGCACACACCTGAGATGGGCAGCACCCTTTAGCCCCAGATGGCCCCACAGCTAGGTAGGAAGGACCAGGAGAGAGGCTGGGGAGCCCCGGGGGCACATCCCTTGAGGTGGTCAGTGCCCTGTAGCCCCAGAGGGCCCATGGCTGGGAGGGAAGGATACCAGGACCAGGACAGGAGCTGGGGAGCCCCGGGACACAGCCCTTGCAGGCCAGGCTTCCCTCCCGGCTCTTCCCACGACCTCATGGAAGCAGTCACATTCCAGAGCCATGAGGGCATTTATGGTCTGTGTGCATTTGTGAGTCGCAGGCAAGGATAAGCCCACCTATTTTTGCTTTCTAGAATTCCACTTCTATTTTTGGTGGAATAGAAAAGCTTTGACTGTTTCCCAAAGTGGAAAAACACATTTTTTTCCTCGACTGTCTGGTAATGTCTTCGTTGCTCAGTAAATAAGTGCCTCCAGCCTTTACGGACGTCAGTGTGCTCTCCGGAGCAGAGCTGGCTGTGTGCACCTCACAGATGGCTTTCTCAGCCCTACGGAATTTTATTTTATTTATTAATGCATCAGCATTTAACACTTATCCCAATAGGTGGATGTGGATAAGGACATCAGCTGTGTCCTCCAGAGAAGCCCCTCCAGGACTCCAGGGCTCAGGTCCCAACCTCCTGGCCGTCTGCCCCACTGCCCCTCCCCCAACACAGTGTTACTGTGAAATAGAAAGGGGGGAGGTGGTGCTGTCCTGTCCTTCCAGGGCCCTAAAGATGTGTGTAGTAGACACTGGCAGTTCTGGCTTTGAGTAGAGACAGGGAGTTGACCCAAGCCCCACCATGCTGGTGAGTGTGGAAGGAACATGCCCAAGTTTTTGAGCTTATTAACTAGAAACATGTCTAGAAAGCCACAGAGACGCATTGACTCAGAGATCCCTCTGCCTCTGCCTGCGGCAACCCTAACCGGAAGGTCAGCCCCTCCCTGCCTGCCCTGTTTCTCTGCAATGCCCAGCAGGCACTGTCCCCAGCCCCATGGGGCCTTCCTATGAATTACTGGTTTATTACGCTGACATGCGATGACACACAGCAACACACGGGACCTTAAATGTACATTTGGATAGTTTTGACAGATGTGTACAGTCTGTAATCAAAACCCCATCACAATCTAGAAACACTGTCACCCCAGAAAGTTCCTTTCCAGAGAGAGGAAACCATTCTGCTTTCTGTTGGGGTCTGTTTCTGGACTCCCCACTCTGTCTCGTGAGTCTAGTTGTTTCTCTCTACACGGACGCCACACCACCTTGACCCCTACCATGCAGGGCGCAAAGCTGGCGTGGGCAGTCCCTCCAAACTCAGGGGTGTTTGCCAGGCTCCACCTCCTCTCCATTTCTATCTGACTTTTAGAGTCAGCTTGTCAATTTCTACAACAAAGCCTGCTAGAATTTTGATTAAGATGATATTGATCTTTCAGGGAGAATGGACAGCTTAACAATGCAGTACCTTCTCATCCATGATCGTGGTCTATCTTTCTCAGTCCATCCAGGCTGCTGCACAATACCACAGACCAGGTGGCTTACAAACAGCTCAGTCTGATGCTAACAGTTCTGCTGGCTGGACGTCTGGAGCTGCGGCCACACGTTCTCCCTCCTGCTCCAGATCCTCACTTTCCAGGGATATGAAAGGTGGGAAGGTGCAGGGAGGTGGGACAACACAGCCCACATGCAGCTTTGGGCTTTGTCTTCCTTTTTATCATAAAGAAACGTTTTTCCTTGTTTTATTCTTCTGGCTAATTTGAGATGGTGCTTATCTAAGGAGTCCAAAGAAGGAAGGCTGATGACTCAGCTCTGGATCAGGGAGGAAACTCCCCCAAGACCTCGCGTCCATGGAGCACAGAGCGGCACAGCTGTGTCCAGCAGAGGCCCAGGGGCTGCGAGCTAGGGCTCTCACGCCTGGTCCCCTGGCAGAAAATACTGCCTGGCATCACGGCCCCTCTTGTTCCACAAAGCCAGCAGAAGCCACAGCCGGCAGCGCCTGTTGGAGGTGGCGGGCAGCTGGGACCTGGTAGCCAACAGCGTCTGGCCCTGTCCCAGTACTTGAAGCTTGAAGTCAGGACCCTTCACTGCCTTCTGCCCTGATTCTTCTCCACCTTGCAGTGGCTCACTTTCCTAGAGCATGGGCACCAATGGTTGACCTCTGCACTGCCTCCTACCTGGGTTTGTGAGTTTCGGGGACCCATGGCAGTCGCCCTCTGCACAGAAGATGCCTGGGCGAGGAGAGGTGTGCTCCCTCCATGGCCTAGACAGCTGGCCAAGCTTCCAGAGCCCCTCTCTGCATGCCTGACACAGTCCCCCCCCCACCAGCTGGTGCTCCCTGGCTAGTCTGTCCCTAGAAATATCCTTCCATGGGACTCATGGCCAGCTCACACTCTTGGCAGTAACCCCTTGCTGCAGTATCAGCAGCAGGCAGGAGCCAGGAAGGACTCCAGCCCCTCTACTGCTTCACTTGAGGTCCCGGGCCCTCCCTGAGTGGCCCTAAGCTCTGTGGTGGGGATGGAGAGCTCAGGCCACATGGGTGCTCTATGGGCTTCATTACTGAGCATGTCCTGGTTTATTTGTAAAAGGCAATGTGTGGGCACAGAATCCAGGGGTCACAACTGTTTCTCTCACAGTAGCTGTGGCACCCCTACCTCCAGGAGTTAGTTCTTCTGAGAAGTCAAAGGTCAGCCTGTGTTTGGGCTTCCTCCATTTTCCCTCCCTGCACTGCAGGCCAGGGAGTCTCAGGCAGTCAGCTGGGTACCTCTGGCACCTCCTGTCTCCTGGGGATGGTCATCCTTCATGCCCAGGACACTGTCTGACCCCCAGTGTCTTGAAACCACCTTCCACATATCTGTCCCTTTGGGGTTTGGGCTGTGCCAAGCAGCAGGGTGAATGTGCCTGGGGCTCCTCCACTGTGGCTGGAGGCAAGTCTCTATTCTCCTTTGTGGAGATAGCTCAGCCTCCTCAGACTCAGATGTTTCCAGAAACTGAGTATGCGGGTTGACCAGGGCCTTCCCCACGTCCACATAGGTCCCAGGGAGTGTCTGTCTCTGAATGAAAACTGAACACGGCATCTCCTGGCTGAGGCACCTGCCCTGCAGGCTGTAGGGGGTTGTAAGGATTCTGAGGCTGTGTGGGCTTCGATCACTCCCTGCTGTCAGCCCTTGGGGCAGCCTTCCCCAGATTCCTGTTAAAATAGCTCTGAAGACAGAGAGGAAAAGGAAAACCCATTCCAACAGAAGGGGTGGGACTGATATCCCAGCAACGTCTGGAAGAAAGTGTAACATGAATGCTTGCAAGTTGCTAAATGAATAAAAGAGTGAACAGGCCATCTGATATCTAAGTGTGAGCTCTTTCAAAGATGATTTCAAGCTCCTTGGTGTGGCATTCAACACCATTAATGAGGTGGGCCTGAGGGGAGCAGGACGGGGGCTGGGCAGGTGCACCCAGGAGCTCAGCAGGCCGCAACCTGACCCCTGTCACATCCAGCTCTAATGGCTCCTGGCTCTCTGAGCTCCCCTGCACCAGCCCTCCCACTGCCCATTCACGTGCTCAACACACCTGCCAGTGTACCTGCCTGGTATACATGCACACCTGCCCAGCACACCTGGCTGACACACACGCCCAGTGCACCTGCCCAGCCCCCCTCGTGCTCCCCTCAGGCCCACCTCAGGTTCACCTCCTCCCCTTCCTCCCCTGCACCTGGTCCAGGCCTTTCTGTCCTGTTGGAACCCTTTCCTGCCCCACCTGGGATGTGGAGCTGCTGATTCAGGCATCTAAAGTGAGGGGCCAGGAGAGTGTCACAGCCTAAGCCAGAGGCTGGCCACAGAGTCTCACTTCGTCCCCATCTGCTGCAGGCTGAAACCTTGAAACTGAAGACCAACCTCCTCAGCTGACCACGTGGCCTGACCAGGTCAGGCAAATCAAGGCATCTCTAATCATCTATCTAGGGTGGGAGGACCCTGGCAGGGGCAGCACATGCGGCACACTGGCCGCTGGACCCTACATGATACCAGAACGTTAGCATCATGAGCCCATATTTTTTTGATAAAAATGATTTAAATTTATTTTTCTAGATAGGTTATAGTTGGCTCTAACATCAAGAAGTGCAATAAGACACACAGTGTGGGTCTCCTCCCCTGGTGTCTGCTGCACAGTCAGCCCCCAGGTGTGTAAATGTGTGTGCAAAGCTTCCATGCGACTCCTCACACAGTCCTCTTCATTCATTCAGAGGACTTTATTCATTCAGAGAGCACTTAGGACGTGGCAGTGGACAAAGGAGACCCAGCTCCTCCTTGAGCCTAACACAAATGAATAAACATATAGTGTCTAAAATACAACTCTGGTCCTGAGGGCCACACAGAGGCACAGGCAGGGCAAGGAGACGCAGCTGGAGCAAGAGTGGCCATGACTTCAGGGAGGAGGCGTTTGAGCAAAGGCAGGAGGAAGCCTGCAGGCCTGGAGGGGCAGTAAACAGAAAGAGAAGGAGGGAAGCCTAGGGCAGGGCTGGGGCAGGAGCAGGGCCAGGCAGGCAGAAGGCAGAGGTGGGTGACAGAGCATCTCCTCTGACTCTGACTTTGGGAAAGAGTCTCAGCAGCAGCTTAGGGAGCCAAAAAGCCTCCTTCACAGGCACAGCTAGGGTAGACCCTCTGTAAGAGAGGAGCGGGACTTATACTTCACAAGGCCACTCTGGGTCCCAGGCTGCTGGAGTCCAGATGCCAAGACTTCCCTGGGTGCTGCCTCGGTCAGCAAGGGGTGGGGAGGAAAGCTCCTTACCCTGCCTGAGGTGGGCACCCAACTGCCACCCACGTCTTATCAGCCAGGACCCAGCACTGCACTGGGGCCCGAGAAGCAGGTCTCCAGCTGGGCACTACCCTGCTGAGTGCCGTGGCCAGAGCACAGGCCTTGTGATGGCCATGGATGAGAGATGAGGGTAGGCTGCAAGCATGGGGTGGGGCACGGGGCCTGTGATGGCCATGGATGAGAGATGAGGCCAGGCTGTAAGCATGGGGTGGGGCACTTCCATGGTACAAGATGAGACCAGGCTTCAAGCATGGGGTGGGGCACAGGGCCTGTGATGGCCGTGGTGCATAGATGAGGCTAGGCTGCAAGGAGGGGGTGGGGCACGGGGCCTGTGATGGTCATGGTGCAGAGATGAGGCCAGGCTGCAAGCATGGGGTGGGCACATCCAGAAGAGGCCAGAGCTTCCATGAGGGAACCAACAGCACGTTTTGGTGAATGGGCGTGCAGGTGTGAGAGAAAGGTCCAGAGAAGGTCCCAGGACTGACTGGATGGTGGCTGATGGATCTGTTCATCCTTAGATAGGCTTGGGAAGGCGGGCAGAGGTTGGGGGACTTCCGTGTGTCAGTTGTACCTGAGCCAGCTCAGAGCAGGAGGGCTGCAGGCAGTGGGTGTGGCAATGGTTGGTTTTATGTGCCAACTTGACTGGGGCCACATGGCATCCAAATATGGGGTCAAGCATGATTCTGGGTATTTCTGTGAAGGTATTTTTAGAAGAAATTAACATTTAAATCAGCTAGGAAGGCAGATGGCCTTCTCCATGGGGGGACCTGAACTCAGTTGCAGTCCCCTGAGTAGAAAGACTCTGGTGGTGGGTGGGAACCCACTCCCACCAGCTGTGTCAGAGGTGGGTCTGTCATTTTAAGGTGAAAGATGGGGTAAGACCTAACCATTTTTAAATATGTGCTCACCTCAGCTGCACTGGAAGCCCCTGGGCACAGGCATTACTATCTGGGCACACGGGGGCTGCTCAGGGCTCTGCTCTGTGACTGTCCTGGCCTGTGGAGCTGAGCTGGCATCTAACGGATATCTCTCCACTTAATGTAATGGACAGTCTCCGGAGGGTCTAGTTTCCCTTCTAGGTTTCCTCTTTCTCGGGACACTGTCCTTGCCAACCATTTTCTGACCGTGACCAAGTGGCGGCCAAGTTCCCAGGACCTCTCTGTTGCAGAGGCCTGGCGGGAACCATTTATCAAAATGTCAACTCCAGTAGCACTGTGAGGTGCCTGTTGTGCCTCGTGTGGCCTCTTTGGATCCAACACTTGGAGAAATTTTAGGGAGAGCTTATCAACTATTACTTCATGATTGTAGGTGATGAAGCAGCCATGTGGCTTCCTGGTGTGAAGACCTGACTCTGCAGCAGCATCACTGAGCCGTGTGCACCACATGCCGCCCACCGCGTGAGCTCTTGACACGGGCCTTCTGGTTTGGCCCCAGACAACCTCAGGGGCAGCTCTGCATGTCAAAAGGTGGTGCCTTTAGGCTGCTGGACAGCGGAAGGCCTAGCTGAGCCCCAGCTCTGTCCCTGTGCCTCTAGTAGGCTCTGCGTGGAAGGGTGGCTGGTGTCCTTGAAGTCTGCCCCACCTAGAGGGTCACTCGCCTGTTACCTCAGTCCTTCCATGGAAGCTTCAACTGAGACAATTCACCAAAATAAGTGCCCAGCATTTTGAAGAGAGGAATGCAAAAAGCCAAGACACAGACACTGTAACATCTGCCTTAGGTAACAGCCGAGGGCTCAGGCACCACTCACAAGGGGAAGAGATGTGATGGAGGGCAAGTGGCAAGGGGCAGCAGACCGGGGAGAAACCTCAGCATGCGGCGAACACCGGAGGATGCTGTGGCAGGTGCAGGAATGACAGCTCGACGTCACTAATGAAACTGCAAAAGGAAAAAACAGCAACATGCCGTGTTTCATTATCAGAGCAGCAAACACTACAGAGAACGTCCTTCCAGGGCAGAGGGGCCACTTGCTCCTGTGGGCTACGTCGATGGCCTCTCTCAAAGCCCTCAGGTGAGCACAAGTCTCAGAGTGTGCCCTGAGGATACGCTGACAGATGTGCCCAATCTATCCGCGAGTGCTCCCACTGCCGTTTCATAACAGCTGCAATCTGAACAACCTAAATGGCTGACGGTGATGTATTAATACCTGACTTTCTCAGACCACGGCATTCTGCACAGCATTAAAATGACTCAGTAGATCTTCACTCAGCAGCCTTCAAACTGCTAGTGATATGTTACATGGGAAGCTGTGTACGACGTACTGTGTTAGGCAGCCACACCTAGCTAGCACGAGGTGGGCGTGGCGCGGGGTGCCGTAGGCCATAGATACAGACACAGGAGTCATCATTTCTGTGTGACAGTGTTCCGAGTGATTTTTCTTATTAATTTTATATTTTTCTGCAATGAGTACGTGCAACATGGCAAAAGTGATGAAAATGTTTCCCACGTGAGCAAACTCTGCACTCATTTTGTTAAATCTCTGCTCACTGGAGAATGTGGCTGGGAACAGCTGACCTTCCGCAGACTCTTGGTCCTGATGTGTCACCTGCCCACAGCTCAGCTAAAGAGCGGAGAAGACGGCTCTGAGGGAAAGGGCCCTGCGAGCTCCCAGCGCTTAAGTCTGCATTTCCTTCACTGCTCTTCCCTGAGCTGAGTCTGCACGGTCACTCGGTGTGCACTGAGCACCTTCTCTGCACGCAGGGGACGGAATGTTCTAGAACTGCAGTGGGTCGGAGGGGGCTCTGGCATAAATACACCCGTCCAGATCTCAAGATGGATACAAAACATGGCAAGTGTGAACTGACCTTTAGGAAGCAGCACAAACCCACTGCTGCCAGGAAAACAACTATAATGACACAGTGTTCGGAACAGAAACTACACAAAGATTCAGCATCTGGGAACAACTTCACGAGGGGCAGTTCCAGTTACAGAACAGAAGCTAATATGAGGTGCAAAGAAAATGCAGACGCAGTGTTCTAGGATAGAGGAGGGAGAAGGAATCTTATAATTTACTGGGTGTTTTGGGAGGCTAATTGCTGTGACAAACAGGCACAGAATGCAGTGTGCTCCTGTGAGCAGTGCAGAGGGGCAGGGTGTGGGAGTGACCCTCCTGCACACCCAGGGACCTGGGCTACCGATGCCATCGCTGGCTTCCTTTACAGGTCACTCCAAGGTCATCAGGGCAGAGTGGGGAGGTCATGGGCATGCCCACCTGTGGGGGGGGGTCCCACCTGCTCGTGGCAGCAGCCTCCACAGCAAGGGAGATGAGAGGCAGGTCCTTGAGGCCCAGTGGCATCAACTGCATTAACGCGCTGCTTTCCAGAGTAACAGCGACCAAGAAAAGTTTAACTGTAGCAATGACATAGGCCTAGTTCCCAAGAGGTGCTCTCCTAGTCACTGGGACCACCTTAGAAATCAAGAAACAAGGGAGTGACACCTGTGGCTCAGTGGGTAGGGCACTGGCCCACCCTGGTATACTGAGGGTGGCGGGTTCGAACCCAGCCCCAGCCAAATTGCAACCAAAAAATAGCCAGGCATTGTGTCAGGCACCTGTAGTCCCAGCCACTCAGGAGGCTGAGGCAAGAGAATCACCTAAGTCAAGGAGTTGGAGGTTGCTGTGATGATGCCATAGCACTCTACTGAGGGCGACAAAGAGACTCTGTCTCTGAAAAAAAAAAAAAAAGAAAAATTGAAGAGAAAAAAAAGAAATCAGGAAACAAGGGAATTTCAGGACCCACAAATGTGGCCTTTGTCAACTATTTTTTCCCTTTCAATGAGTTGCATAATTATTATATACACATACAGGGAAACAAGGATCTTAGCCTCACAAATTACCAAAAATATCCATATGGTTTTCCTTTCAACCAAAACTAACAAAAAAACCAAAAAAAATGTTGGCTGGAAGCCTCAGCACCCATAGCACAGTTATGGTGCCGGCCACACACACCAAGCTGGTGGGTTCGAGCCTGGCCCGGGCCTGCTAAACAACAATGACAACTGCAGCCAAAGAAGGCCGGGCATTGTGGCGGGCACCTGTAGTTTCAGCTACTTGGGAGGCTGAGGCAAGAGAGACTTGCTTAAGCCTAAAAGTTTGAGGTTGCTGTGAGCTGTGACTCCACAGTACTCTACCGAGGGTGACATAGTGAGACTCTGTCTCAAAAAAAAATGGGGTGGTGCCTGTGGCTCAGAAGAGTAGGGCACTGGCCCCATATGCCGGAGCTGGTGGGTTCAAACCTAGCCCCAGCCAAAAACTGCAAAAAAAAAAAAAAAAAAGGTTGAATAGAAGATTTATTTTCCAAAAAGAAGTTTTATGGCAGACACTGTATATCTTTGAATGGCTTTTACTTTTTTAAAACAAAATTTTCTTTTTCTTCCAATTTTTCTTTCTTTCTTTTTTTTTTTCATTTTTTGATTCCCTTACAACTTTGCTTTTACCACACTTATTTTTCCAGATTCTTTTGTAATCATACACTGTGTTTTCAGTTTGTACCGAAACAGTGTGAGAGTGACTTTGGCCAAGACATCCACAGACTTCGGTCTGGCGTTCTCTGCAGACCACGTCCCCATGTCCAGGGGCTATGATACATCCAAGGACGGACGGAGCGGCCAGGTAGGAGGACCGCCTGCCTCACAGTCCTACCTCTAGAGATGGAGAAAATCTCAAAAGAAGGAGAAGAAAGCATCCCTCTTGGCTGAGAGGCATTCAAATTGAAAGACATTCAATGGGAAATCCCAATCAGGGGGAGATAAATTTAGCTTGGAAGCATAATAATGACCTTATTAGTTGACAATAATTTCCACCCAATATTATTTTAATATGGAGAACCTCAGTGTTCTGGGGTTTTGGAGCTGTAGCTATTGAATATGGAACTTTCCTTGCAAATTATTTCTTACCAAATAGACGTGTCATGTTGTGATGGGAATCTATTTTAGGGGTTTACTTTCTTTAGATGGTGGAATGCCTGGAGGCCGTGCCAAATCTGAAAAAGCCATATTTTGGTTTTAGTGTAACAGACTGCCAATCCCTCAGTCTTAGGACTTAAAAAATGTTGAAATGTATTCTGCAGAAAACTTTTTTTTTTTTTTTTGAGACAGAGTCCCACTCTGTTGTCCTGGGTAGAGTGCTGTGGCATCATAACCCACAGCAACCTCAAACTCTTGGGCTCAATCGATCTCTTTGCCTTAGCCCCCAAGTAGTGAGGACTACAGGTCCCTTCCATAAGGTCCAGCTGGTTTTTCTATTTTTCAGGATCTAACTTTTGCTCAGGTTGGTCTCAAATTCCTGAGCTCAGCCAATCGGCCCACCTCAGCCTCCCAGAGTGCTGGGATTACAGGCGTGAGCCACCTTGCCCAGCTGTGCAGAAAACTGTTACAAGCAGCTCTCCAATCTCACCTTTGCTTAAGAAACACAATCTCTAGCAACCATGCGAAAGCAACTGTAAGATTCTATTCTGTAGAGCTCTTCTGGGAATATAACGGAGCAATCACAAGATGCAAGTGGCTTTTGCTGTGGCTTCTGGCTATCCAGTCTTAACCACCGTAGCTTTTGGATACAAAAGAAAAGAGACCAGCCTGAATGGACGAGATCCATGGCAGCATTTCTTACGGCATCACATTTGGTGTGAAATAAACACCCACTATTTTAATAACAACTTTGGATATATTCGTTTTGGTTTTAAGATGTAAGTGATTAATTTTGATTCTTCCACTATTTTCTTCTTTCATCTCTGAGCAGAACCCCCTGAGCACCCCGAGCACTGCTCTCCTCTCCGGGGCCTCGCTGAGCTCCTGGCTTTCACTGTGGCATCAACTTGAGCCTCCAGCACCCACTTCACCAATTTTGACTAATGTCTCTTAGCCCCTGGCTTTAAAGATGAAGACATCAACGACATTTCCTGCTTCCTGCCGAACTTCTCTTCGAAGCTCCAGACCATTACTGGCTTTATGTTCTCTACATGGCCAGAGATTCACCACTTACATTCTTATACATTTCTTCAGCCACACGTGTTGAGCCTTGGTCCTGTGGCTCAGCAGATCCGCACATGCTGCCCTTTCATAAGTGCTCTGGGCAGACAGTGTTCTCATGTCCACTTCTCAGTTGGCTGCTTTTATCCTCTGCCTCATAGGAATAATGTCCCCCGAGTTTCTGTGTGATCAGAAACGTTTGCCAGGTGCTGTCCACGCACGTGACCATTCATCTGGGTATAAAATCAAGGCTCAGAGGATCTCAGGGTGACTCCACCGTCCCTGGGATCAGTTGTCACTGTACAGAAACCTGAGGCCAGACCGACTTTCATCTTTATAACTGACATGATAGTTAGTGGGTCATGTACATGTGCAGTTTCTGGACTGTTTTGCCTTTGAAAGATTTTCTCTTCAGTTGCTTTTGTTAAGAAAACCGTATAATGGGAGATACACTCATCACACTTCCACGTGCCACCCCCACCCCCAGCTGCTGTGCTCACAACCTTCACCCATCTTATATACTCTACATTTTCACATTTTCCTCTTCCCCTCGCTCAGTTATTACCATTTTAGCCTTTTATGTAAATGCATGTATGTTGAAATGCACAGATCCTAGCTGTATGGTTTTTAGAATTTACTTGTTAGGGCAGTTTTAGCTTCACAGAAAAATGGAGCAGAAAGCTGAGAGATTTCCCCCACGCCCCTGCCCCACACACGTCAACACCCCCACCACGTGGTACATTTGCTGCAGTTGATGAATGGCATAGACACACCACGATTAGACAGAGTCCACAGGCCCTGCAGGGCTCACTCTTGGTGTCCCACAATCTATAAATGTTGACAGATGTGTATGGACACGTTTCCACCATTACAGATGCATCATACACAGGATTTTCACCACCCTAAAACCCCCTGCCCCACCTTTCATCTTCCCTCCCCAACCCTTGGCAGCCACTGACCCTTTCACGGCCTCTGTAGTTCTGCTCTTTCCAGAACGTCACCTGGTTGGACTCACACCACACGTGGCCTCTTTGGACTGGCCTCTTCCTCTTAGTACTGTGTGTTTAAGGGCCCTCAGCGACTTTTCATGGTGTGATGGACAGGCGTTTCTGTTGCCTCTAAATTCATATTTTGAAATCCTAACACCCCATAGAAGGTGGGACTTTTGGGGGGTGCTCTGCCTTTGTGGATGGATCAGCACACTTATGAAAGGGACCCCAGAGAGCTGCCTCACCTCCTCTGCCATGTGAGGACACGGCAGGAAGGTGACGCCTCCGAGCCCTCACCAGATATTCATCTGCTGGGACCTTGACCCTGGACGTCTCTGCTGCCAGAACTGTGAGAAGTAAGTTTAGGTTGTTTATAGGCTGTCCCATTAATGGTGTCACAGCAACTGGAACAGAACAGGATGCACAGCTTACGGATGGTTTCTTTTAGTGCTGGGCAATGCTCACGCTGTCCGGATGTGCTGCAGCTTGACGTGGCATTCACAGACTGAGCACACGTGGCTGTTTCTGAGTGGTGTTGACTCTGAATAAAGCAGCTATGATGTCTGTGTGTAGGTTTATGTGTGGACATAAGCTTTAAACTCATTTGGATAGATACCAAGGAGCATGATGGTTGGACTGGATGGTGAGAGCACACTCAGTTTGGTGAGACACTGGCTCCAGGGAGGTTGCACCGTTCCACTTTCCTGCCAGTGATGAGTCTGCCGCTCCGTGTCTTCACCTGCACCTGGTGTTGCCACTGTCTCAGATTTTGGCCTTTCTGACAGGTGCCTAGTGGCCCTGACGACTGTGATGGTGAGCGTCTCTTCACCTGCTCATCTGTCATCGGGGTCGGCTCCTTTGGTGAGGTGCCTGTTCAGTCTTTTGCCGGCTTTTGTAATTGGATCCTTTATTTTCTGGTTGTTGAGTTTTATGAGTTCTTTGTATATATTTTGGGTATCAGCCTTGTGACGCGTCTCTCCTGCAGCTCTTTTATGCTCCTCCGTGGTTGGTCTTCTTGTTCCCTTGACACTGTTTTCACGGAGCAGAAGTTCTGCAGCTAAGGCCAGCTTCTCAGTGATTCTTCCATGGATCAGCCTTTGTATTTTAAGATGTCATCCCCAAACCTTGGGTCATCGCCTATGTTACCTATAGGTGTTGTATGTTACAATTTTGCATTTTATTTTTAGGTCTGTGATCCATTTTGAGGTAATTTTTGTAGAGGGTTTAGAGTCTGTGACTAGATTTGTGTTTTTCTTTGCAAGTGTGTGTCCAAGTGTTTCCAGCAATTTGCCAAGAAGACCAGCTTCACCACATTTTACAGCCCAGACCAGGGCTGTGTCGGTGTGGTCGGCTTCCAGCCCGGCCGCCCCGGTCTGTGTGCTCACCAGTAGACCCTGTCCCTGCTACTGCTGCTCTGTTGCAGGCCTTGACCTGGGTCATGTCAGCCCCTCCATTTTTGTCCTTCTTTAATTAGCTGCACGATGTTGACAGATGGACGTGCTCCTGTAACTCACAAGCATTTCATGATGAGAGACATTTTTATCTCCCCAGAAAGGTTCTTCAGGTCACATCCCAGTCCATCTCCATGCCCAGAAGGAGCCGCTGCTCTGAATACTTCACCCTAGATTAGTGCTTCCCGTGTGAGCAGCATCTCAACACTGCCTGTCCTCGAGCGTCCGTGAGCAGTGTCCGTGCCCTGCTGTGTCGGCATCTGGAGTTCACCCAGCTGTCCTCCCGGGTCAGTACTGACCCCTTCCCAGGAGGGGCGTGACCTGGCCGTTCACCCCCTCCCTGCCCTGGGTGTCGTATCCACACATGTTTACCCCATAAAGCAATGTTATCATTTTTATTTTTCAAAAGGCCCGTGAAGTCTGAAGAAGTTAAGAGGATAAAATCAATTTCTGTGTTAGTGTCCCCTGTGTTCCCTGTGTGTCCCCCCATCCTCCAGGGCTGCGCCCCCACCCAGCGGCTTCACCTTCCCCCCATGTTTCCTGTGTGTCCCCCCATCCTCCAGGGCTGCGCCCCCACCCAGCGGCTTCATCTTCAGCCAGGAGTTTCCTTTGCGTTTTGTACACAGAAGTTCTGCTGTGAACAAATCCTGGGTTCTCTCTTATTCGGAAATGACTTCATTCTGGGAATACAGGCCTGGAATTAGGGGCTGGCATCTGTCTGTCTGCAGCAGAAACTGTCCCCAGGTGCTGTGTCCTCTGGCTGCAGACATGGTTTTCTCTTTGTCTTCGGTTTTCTGTGCCTTGACTATAAAGTGGATGGAGCTTTAAAATATATATATACATATATATATATTTATCATGCTTGGGGTTTGCTGAACTTTTAAAATCTACATGTTTATATTTTCCACTGAAACTGGGGATTTCCCCGTGGTTATTTCCCTTCCCTCCTTCCCAGACACTAACGGCATGTGCACTGGGTGGAACCTACAGCCCCTGGACCCTTGTCGTTATCTGAATCTTCCCCTCTGCTCTTCTGACTAGAGAAGCACATAAAAAACAGGAGGCATGTGAGCTGGGGCCTGATGCAGGTGGGGCTGTGAAATGCAGAAAATCCTCCCAGAACCCTTCCCACATGTCCCCACCTCCTCCAAAATCCACCTGCTCTGGGTCACTCCCCCGCACTTCAGTGGGGCTAACAGCTGTCTGTAAAAGGGCAGTCTGGCTGGGACCAAACGTCATTTCCTTGTTCACGAGAGGGTCACAACAGTCCTCATAAATCCTGCGGCAACAGCTGGAGAAACTTAGCAGATGAGGCCCATTCCCCATCAAAATGTTACAGCCCCGTGTCAGGGTGTCCTCAGATGCAGGTGGGCAGCTTGAATTCTGCTGTCAATGTTGAGAATATGGTCCTTTACTGACTTACGTTTAAGTTGAGCATGGAATCAGGTGGGTACAAACAGTGCTCAGGGCCTTCCTGTGGCCCCGGTCAGGCACGGGGCCTTCCCCCTTCAGAGCCTCCGCGGGCTGCCCGCAGACAAGACGGGCACCTGGTGACCGCACGATGTGCCTCATGTGCCCTGTGGAGATGGATGGAGCTGCCACATAATTTTCCACTTCCCTTGGGCTGGATGTTAAATTCACTTATAAATAAAATCCTAAGCTTAAAATCCCCACCTTCCACATCCCTGTTCTCATTCCCCAGCCTTTGGGTCCCCAACTGCTTCTTGCAGCTTCATTCTCGGGGCCACACAGGAATGGCCACCGTGGCTAAGCCTGGCTGCCCCTGCCCTGCCTCCTCTCCCTTCTCAGTCAAGAGGGAGATGGTGTCAACTTCAGAAAGGTCTCAGCATAGCTGCTTTGCTCAAGTGTGTGGAGGGAGCATCGGGGGCTTCCTGGGGAGCTGGGAGTGGAGGCGAGGCCAGGACACCTCCTGAAAGCACGTCTGGGAGCTGTAGCACCCCAGCCCCACCTCGCCTGGCACACCTGCTCCTTGCTCAGAGGTGCTTCTGGTTAATGGAATTGAATATTTGGTAAAGATGATAAACGTGGAAAGTTATTTGCTACTTTACCTTTTAAAAAGGACTTTTTTATTTTGAAAACATTTTTATTGTATTCTCAGTGCCCATAGCTCGGTGGTTAGGGCACCAGCCACATACACCAAGGCTGGTGGGTTCGAACCCAGCCCAGGCCTGCTAAACAATAATGACAACTGCAACAAAAAAATAGCTGGGCATTGTGGTGGGCACCTGTAGTTCCAGCTACTTGGGAGGCTGCGGCAAGAGAATTGCGTAAGCCAAAGAGTTTGAGATTGCTGTGAGCTGTGATGCCACAGCACTCTTACCAAGGGCAACATAGTGAGACTCTGACTTAAAAAAAGAAAGAAAGAAAGAAAGAAAGAAAGAAAGAAAGAAAGAAAGAAAGAAAGAAAGAAAATCTTTTTATTGTAAAATAAAACACAGAGGAAAAGTCACCAAAAACTGTATGTTTAAATGAGTTAAAAAGCGAACAGTAGCCACCACCATGTCCAGGATTAGCCTCTTAGCTGTGACAGTTTCTGAGACTTTCCTTGTTTTGAGTGACAGTTCTAAAACTTACCCTGTTTTGGTTGAGCTTGGTTTGGGAGGATGGGTCAGAATGTCCCTCAGTCTGGCCTGGTCTGACGTTTTCCCTGTCAACACCCCAAGTCTGCCACGCAGATACTCACACTTCACTCTTTCTTTTTCAAACTTGACTTAGGTATGCATAGTTGTCTGGGTTTTTTTGTATAAAAATACAGTATTAGTTTTATCTAAAGAAATTCAGCTAGAATCTGATTTGGCTTGCATGCCAATTGTAGATTAATTTGCAGGGAATTACAGCATCACAGTTTTAAATGTTTACTCAAGAGGATGAAATAACTATTCACATCTTCTTTCACAGATTTTAATATGCTTAAAATATTTTCTTCTTAGAGTTTTTGTGTATTCTTTTTTAAGGAAAGTCCTGGAGTTGTCATAATTTTTGCTGCCATTTTGAATGGTGCATTAACTTGTATTTTCCAGTTTATTACTAGTGCAGGAATTCTATTGAGTCCTACACATCCATCCTTGCTGAACCTATTACTAGTACTGATACTTGTGTGTCTGTTCTGGGAGTCTCCTACTGCAGAGGGTCCATTTACTTGCCGATAATGAGTTGCAGTCTTCCTTTTCCAATCCTTACACATCTCTTTTCCTCCTCTTTTTCAGCGTGGGCCGGGACTGTGACTGACACTTGGTGTCCTTAACTAAGTATAAGGTTTGTTGTATTTGGTGGGTACACGTTATCAGATTAAGGATATTTCTTCCTATTTCTAGTTTACACTAAGTTTTATCATGACGAAGCATTGACACTTAGTCAAAAGCTTTTATATTACCATCGAGATGACAATACTTCAGTCTAGTGATGCCATGTGGGGACCATGTTGGTAGATTGTGTAGGTACAGTTTTCTGATGTTGAACCATCCTTGAATTCCTGCCATAAACCTTGTTAGATTATTTTGGCTTTTGTTTATGTCCCCAGACCACTATGATATGAAAAGAAACACTTTTCCCATGGAATAAAAGTGAAAATTCTATTTTTCATTTTATAGATTACACCCACACACCAAGTAGACATCTATTATTCTCTTTTTTTAAACAAATATCTTTTTTATGGTTGATACTTCAGAATACTAAATATATGGATAATTATGTGAAAATAATCAAGTACAATCATGTATTTGTTTAGCATTATATATAAAAACATTGTGTATATTATATAATTTTGGTAGTTACAAAATACCTGTGGTATAGGCAAAGCAAGTAATAATATTCTCATTTCTAAAATCTAGATGAGAAAGGTAGAGATGGGTTCAGTGACTCAAGCCTGTAATCCCGGCACTCCAGAAGAGGCTGCAGTGGAAGAACTGCGTGAGCTCAGGAGTTGAAGACCAGCCTGAGCAAAAGTGGGACCCCCATCTCTACTAAACATAGAAAAATTAGCCAAGTGTTGTGGTGGCCACCTGTAGTCCCAGCTACTCAGGAGGCTGGGGGAGGAGGATTGCTAGAGCCCAGGAGTTTGAGGGTGCTGTGAGCTATGATGACGCTATTGCATTCTAGCCAGGGTGACAGAGTAAGACTCTGTCAAAAAAGAAAGAAGGGAGGAAGGGGGAGAGAGAGGGAGGGAAAGAGGGAGGGGAAGAGGAAGGGCAGAAGAAAAAAAGCTAGTTGAGAAAGTGATTTTCAAGGGGCTTGCTGAAGGCCCCTGGGTCAGTTCTGCCGCTGGGAACTCTGAAGTTGCTGTTGTCTGGTGGATGCAGATTTGCTTCCCAGATTCTCTTGTGGTCCAAATGTTTTATCAAAAAAACCCGAAGGAGCTCAGATCCCTGGTCAGAAAAGGCATCTGAGCTGCCTTTGGATCCTGGGCCCCAGGTCTCACAGGCAGGACGGTCCTGGCATCCCAAGGGGGAGAAAGAGCAGCCGTCTGCACAGCATTCAGGCCGAGCAGGGAAGAGGACGCCGTCTTCCTGCCATTCATCCACAAGTGCTTTTATTTGAAAATAGTTTCTTCTCCCATCCCACATGGGTATTTTTGAGTCAGGAATGGAAACTTTCTTTTCTTTTTATAATTAGAGGACATTAGAATCACATAAATAAAAAATAAATTTTAATTTATGGATTTTTATTTTTTGTGACAGTCTCACTTTGTCACTCTCAGTAGAGTGCTGTGGCTTCATAGCTCAGAGCAACCTCAAACTCTTCCTCAAGTGATCCTCTTGCTTCAGCCTCCCAAGTAGCTGGGACTATAGGCACCTGCTACAATACCCAGCTATTTTTAGAGATGGGGTCTGGCTCTGGCTCAAGCTGGCCTTGAACTCGTGAGCTCAGGCAATTCACCTGCTTCAGCCCCCCAGAGTACTAGGATTACATGTGTGAGCCACCGTGCCTGGCCCCTAATTTATGGATTTTTTTTTTTTTTTTGTAGAGACAGAGTTTCACTTTATCACCCTTGGTAGAGTGCCGTGGCGTCACAGCTCACAGCAACCTCCAACTCCTGGGCTTAGGTGATTCTCTTGCCTCAGCCTCCCAAGTAGCTGGGACTACAGGTACTACCACAACACCCAGCTATTTTTTTGTTGCAGTTTGGCCGGGGCCAGGTTGGAACCTGCCAGCCTAGGTATATGGGACCGGTGCCCTACCCACTGAGCCACAGGCGCCACCCTAATTTATGGATTTTTAAACTAAATGTTTTACTTTGAAAAATTTTAAACTCACAAAAAAGTCGATTAGATAATACAATGAATAACTGTATACCTTGCCCAGATTCACCCATTTTAAACATTTTTGCACATTTTGGTTTCTGTCTGTCTACACACAAACCTACAAACATACACACTACACATACCCACACCCATACACCCCATACACAAACCAACCAATACATAAAGAACACAGCACACACACACACAAACTCACAAATACACATACCCCACATGCACACAGTCACAAACCACCCCACATATGCCCCAACACACCCCCCAACAAATGCATAAAACACACATACCATGCACACACAAACCCATAAACACCCCCTCACAGCACACACATATCCACACCCAAACCACATGTACCCAAACACACACACACACACATCCACTGTCGCCCCACCTCTGGCCTGAGGGTGCCACTCTTCTCAGGCACAGAAGGCGCCAACAGACTCTGGAACCGAGATAAATGCATTCTAACACAGTGATCTACAAAATCAAACTGAGTGCAAAAAAAATCCAAGATGAACAAAAATGGCACAGGGGGTTAGTGAAGGCAGGATCAGCGCCACTTGTCTCCTTGCCCACCATTTCTGAGGTGACTTGAGGCCCTGGACATGTTCCTGACCATCCCTGGGGCTAGGCCACGGTGGCTCGGTCAGCACTGCCTCCCTTCTTCTTCCCAGAGAGGATGTTTACAAAGCCAGGGCGGTGGGAGGGGTGGCCGCAGTCCCCTCTGTCCCAGGCCTTGCCGGAACCGTTGTGTAACTGTCCAGAAAGGGGACGGCACGTACCACAGGACAGACGGCTCAGCATTGGCAAGATTCCAGACTCGCCACGGCCAAGTAATTTCCCAATTACTTATAATTTTGTTATTTTTCTTTTTCTTCCCAGAATCCTGGGGGAACTCTCAGAGAAGACCAGACAAATGAAAAATTTCAACTTCTATGTTTCAGCTGGTTTTGATTTATCTGTGAGCAAAATGACAAAACACTTGGACATGCTTTTAAAGCGGCACGCAAGGATTTCATCACCTTATATAGATTTAAAAGTGAATGAAAGTAGTTCAGTTAAATAGTAAAATGTGAATTTAGACAGAGAACCTTGGGCTGCAAATGAACATTTGTAGCCTTAAAATAACAGCGACTACAGTGGAGGCTGTTTTCCACCTTTATTACCAGGTTCACGTCCAGAAATAGCAGGACCGCCACGCTGGGGAGGAACGCTGATGCTCGGGCACATATTCTCTGCGCCTTCACCATAGAAATAGAACCAGAAGACTCTCCCAAGCCCATGGCTGGCTGTGCCCAGTTCCACGCGGGGATCTGTGAGTGCCCACACTGCTCCCATGGGCTCCCAGGCCAGTCAGCACCCACCCACTCTTTGCCCACCTTCTCATGGCGTTTCACCCTTTTCACTCTTAGCCAAGAGACTTCTTTTCCTGAATAAAATTATCCCCTGAATGGTCTGTGGGGGCCTGTCCAGCAAGCTGGGACCCTTGAAAAGGACAGAGGGCTCTCAGGAGGTAGCAGGTGGTCCCAAAAGGTCCTGACGTGCTAGACAGAGAAGGTGGGGCGCCGGGCAGAATGGAGTTTGGAGTTGTTACTTGCAGAAGAGAGTGGCCCCCAAGGACAGGAAGGCCTGGGAGGGGCCAGGCCTGGAAGACTACCAGCCACCCTGCAGGAAAAGACCCTGCCTGCAGCTTGGGCCCTGGGAGCAGGACACGGAGAGGGGTCTACGGTGCTGTCAGGCCCAATGGATCTTGCAGTGGACGGTCCCCAACCTTCCCCCTCTCCCCCCGGGCACAGCTCACCACTGTTAGAGGCTGCAGGATGCCTGGGTGGGGGCATCTGTCCAGCCCATGCTGGAAATGATCCTCAAGCCCACCTGACAGCCCCAGGTGTGCCAAGACCTCCAGATGGGGGTGCAGGGTCAGGTTCAGAGTTGGGGGCAAGGCTACCTGTGAGGAGCCAGCACATGCCACATCCACCTTCTTATTTTACCTTTTCTTATATTAAAAAAAAGCCCTATAATTTTAAACCGTAATAATGATTTAAAAATAAGCAGTATCCCTTTTTTTCTTTTGGTACATTGTCAATGTTTGAATCTATGTGTGGGCTCCCCTCTGCCGCCAGAGTTCTCTGTGGTCAGCCCTGGTTTCCAGTCCTGGTCAGTGGAGAATACATCTCAGACGCTCACAGGCAGCTCTGTCACCCTTCACTTAGTCTGACCTTATCGACTTCTTAAAAGCTTTATTAAATTACCACAATAAGAGTCAAAATGAGATTTTAAAAATACATATATATACTCATAAATACTCAAACTAGATTTTGAGGGGCTGAGCCAGCGTGAGCGTCCCCCCCCCCCCCCGGTGGTTGAGCTCCCTTAATCTGAACATCCGAAATCCGAACCCAGCACCCACTCTACCCCCTCCAGCACCACCTCCAGCTTCATCTTCTGGTTAAGGTCAGCCCCTTTGCCTCCAGTAAGCAAGACTGTGATGTCCCATTGGGTACGGCTCCTAAGCAAAGAGCCCAACAGCCCAGCCAGAGCAGGAGGGGACCTGTGACTCCCTGGAAGAAGGCTCAGATACAGAAACCCACCAGATGCAGGACTGAGGCCTCCCACCAAAAGCCAGTGCTGGCTTGTCAGCCCCACGGTGAATCGCCTTGGAAATGTTAGTGGGCGCCCTGTGAAGCCTTCTTCTGAGGGCAACCTCATGAGAGGCGCAAGCCGGCAGCAGACAGCGCAAGCTGCAGCCAGGACGAATGCAGCAGGGTCTGAAGACAAGGCCATGGAGATAAAGCCTCCAAGAAGACTCACTCAGCTCAGTGTCAGGCGGCCCTGTCGGACGGCACCAAATACAGCTGTGACCTGGAGAAACGTGTTCAGAGAGAAGCACCGTTTGTCAGAGTGTACACACTGTCTCCTGGAGGAGGACTGCTCTGCCCTCTCTTTCAGAAAAGCCCAGGGCTAAAGGGACTTCCTATGTCTTCAGCTCCAGAAGGACATTGCCTCTGGCCACCTGCCCTGCTCCACTGCAACTCCAGCCCACCTGGTACCGTCCACACTTCAGGCTGAACTTGGAGATCAAGACCAGGAAGTGCACCACAGAATCAGCATCAGTAAATGGCACTTTGTCTCCACCCAGACTAAGGAGCTGGACAAGAAGGTGGCTGAGCTGAGCTTTACAGAACCCACAGGGGCAGCTCGGCGCCGGTATCTCAGGCAGCTAGGGCGTCAGCCACATAAACCAGAGCTGGCAGGTTCGAATCCAGCCCGAGCCAAAAAATAGCTGGACATTGTGGCAGGTGCTTGTAGCCTGTACTTGGGAGGCTAAGGCAAGAGAATTACTTAGACCCAGGAGTTTGAGGTTGCTGTGAGCTGTAATGCCACTGCACTCTACCCAAGGTGATAGCTTGAGACTCTGTCTCAAAAAACAAAAAACAAAAAAACAGAACCCACATGGTCCTGTCTCCAGCACCAGCTGATTGTCAGTTTGTAGAATGTGCAGAGAGGACCCCTTGCATCGTGCCCACCTTTATCCCTCCAGGGCCGGCACCATGGCCAACAGAGCCTGGACCAGAATGCAGTGTGACTGTCTGAGCTCTCCCCTCCCCACCACCTGCCAGCCCAGCCCCGCCCCTCCACCAGCAGCACATGGCTGGTGAAACTGCTACACTGACAGCCTCATAGAAGACGGGACCTGTCAGGACTCTGCCAGGCTGGGCTCCAAGCACTCACCCTCTGCCTGGGCCACCGTCCCTGGGAAAACCTTTGATATTATCACACCAGCTGAGGGTGGTGTCCTGGTTGGCAAAGACTAGACAAGGTTTTGGGGAACAGGCTGACACCTGGGGGCCAGCAATGTTCTGTGCTCCAGAACTCACTGCTGCAGGGTAGGTAATTTACCACGGATCTTCATACCAAGAGCACCAGTGGAGCCCCCACTTTCACTGTCACTGTCACCATGACTGCCAAGACAGTAGTCCTGCTGATGGGCAAAGAAGGGTCCGTAGTGGTTCGATCAACAAGAAATGTTAGGAAATGGCCTCCCACCTGTGGCGTTCCCAGAACTGGCCTCATCTGTCCCTTTCTCCCACCGTTCCCCACAGTTTTCACACCCCTCTCCTTCCCATACACACATGCGCAATTTTCATTTTGGGGGTCACTACCCCATACCCCTTATTGTTGCCAAATCACATGGGCTGGGGTTGGGGCTAAATGGACCGTGAACCCCCTACCCATACTCCTCCTATGTATGGTTGGAAAACTTCTTTGTTTGGTTTTTTTTTTCCCTGAATAAATAAGATTCTACTAATAAAAAGAATACTTAAACTATAAAAATAAAAGTACATAAATGAAAGCAATCCTCTCTGTCCCCACCTGTCCCTACTGCACCTCCCAGGAGAAGTGTCTCGGGATGACCATCCACATTAAGGAGAGTTTTGTGCCACTATTTCTTTCAAAGAAAATCTGTGTGAGGCTAGGTAATGCCTTTGCATGACTTCAGAACCCAACAAGCTGGCGTGTCGTCTCCTGCCTGCCAAGCCACTTCCTGCGGGACTGTCCGGCAGTGTTGGGAGCTGAGTGTCCTTCCCAAGAAGTCTGCACCCACGTCTCTCACTTTCCCTCTGCCTGGCACACCACAAGCCCGCTGGAGCCCTGGCACTGTTGTGGATCAGGACCCAGGAGGCTTCCGAGACTTCTCTGCCGGAGGCCATGTCCTCCTGTCTAGTATCTGTGTGGCCTTTTGCTGCAGCCCCGGGCAAGAGGTGCTCTCCTGGCTTGGGATAGCTCTGCAGAAAGGACTCTTAGTGGACACTTGCGGTCTGAGGGTCTGTGCACGCTGCCAGCACACCAGGACCTCTGCCAACCCCAGGGTCAGACGGGGTGTCCGGGTTTTTCTGATGGAGCTCTCACTTCTGAGTTTCAGAATCACTGCCCTTCTCTGTGTGTGGGGGTGGAGCCTCTGGCATCTTCTTCTTTCTCTCCTTTTCTCTTGTCAGCCTTTTTTTTTTTCTTGATTTCCAGGAGTCCTTTTTACCTTGGAGCCCCCCTGGCCTTTGTGAAATGCCACACACACCCCCACCTGTCTTTCAACTTGACTTACTACGGCTTTTACAGAAGTTGTTTTATTTTTCTGTAGTCAAATTTATCGGCTGCTCAGAGCATCTGGGTTTTATGTCTCAATTTTAAAAGACTTTTTCCCATTCTTAAGTTTTAAATAACTCCTATTTATTTTTTAGCTACTGCACACGTGAGCCATTGGGACGCATACCCCAAAGATGCGACGGGCAAACCAACGTGGCTTTCTCTCCAGGAGCCCTCCTGTGTCCCCGTGGGACCACAGTGTGCCTGTGTGCACTGGCCTGCACTCTGGGCTCTGTCACACCCACCTGCTGTCCACACTTTTGGCACTGGCATCCCACTTAGGACTGAGGCTTTAGAAACTCTTCCTTCACAAACTGTCCCGGCCAGCCCTGTGCGTGTGACCCTCCCTCCTCCCACCTCAGAGCAGCCCTCAGTCCTGCCCTTCCTCCTGGCCATCCCAAGAGGGCGGCTCCCTGTGCCTTGGGTGCTGGGCAGGGCACCTGCCTGTTGCTTCTACTCCCCGTTGCTGTGAAGCTCCCCAGGAGAAGGGAAATGCCAATTGCAGGAGCCCCTCCTGCCCCTGTGGGACCAGGAACAGGCCCACTCTGGACACCCTCCTGGCCCCTGTGCTCTGGCCGCTTCCTCCTGCCCTCCCCACCCTCTGTCCTCCTCAGTTCTGCACTGTTGAGGTTGACGCTATTCTCATGCCCTGCCACCTCAGGAGCCACGAACCCGGGCACAGCGGCACCTTTGTCACCCTCAGCTGGGTCTGTGCCAGGGCGAAGACACAAAGCAGCTGAGTCCTCGCCCAGAGCCAAGGCCCAGGAACACAGCAGGGACAGCTGTGGGCTCTGAAGGGACCTGCCACAGACCCGACCCTGACGCAGGAAAGGCAGGTGGACCTGCTGCGTGTGACAGAGAGCAGAGTACACCACACGTTTCGCTTGATCTTACTTGATTTTCTATTGTAGAGCCAGGTCTCCCTGTTGCCCAGGCTGAGTACACTGTGTGATCACAGCTCAGTGCAGCCTTGGACTCCTGGGCTCTTACGATGCCTCTGCCTCAGCCTCCCGGACAGCTGTGACAACAGGTACACACCACCACGCCCGGCTAAGTTTTCTATTTTTTGTAGTCAGGGGAGTTTCACTACATTGGCCAGGCTGGTCTTGCACTCCTGGCCTCAAGTGATCCTCCTGCCTCAGCTTCCCACAGGCACCCGCCACTGTGCCCAGCTTGATCTTACTTGAGATTCTCGCCTAGCCCAGCCACCTCTCACAGAGGCTCTCTGTCCAGCTCCCTGGACCCAAAATGCTATTGAACTTCCAGCTTCACCACTCAGCTCAGAAGAGGGAAATACCCCTTAGTCAGGAAGAGACAAAAGTGTGGTCAGGCCCGGGCATCCCCCCAGCCTTCTGAGAGGGCTGGTGCGGCTGTCAGGGACAGGGCTAGTTGTATTCTTATTTCAGATCCATGACCATGAGGCGGACATTTCCTTTCAGGCTCTGGTTTGGATTTGTAGACGAGGAAACGCAGTCTCAGAGTGCGGAGCAGGCATCCAAGCCTCGGGAGGCGTGGACCCCCTCATCCCACACTTCGTCAGCAACGCCAGCTCCTCACAGCACAGCTCACTTCATATTTGGATGTTGATTCACTTGGACTATTTTGTTTATGTTGGAGCTTCTAACTGCTTTTCTTTTTTCTTGATGACAGAGATATGTCTCTTCTCATTTCTTAATTAGGCTGCCGTTGAAAAGGCCCCACCCCTGATAGAGACAACAGCACCTGGGCCGATGCCCGAAGCCCACAGCTTGGATCGCTCCACATTCTTGAGGTGGGGCCACTTTTTCCTCATTTCTAATTCATCTACTTTTTTTCCAATCCAATCCAAAGTTTTCTTTCTTTTTTCCCCATGTTTAAATTTTTCCTTCTTTCTTTTTCTTCTTCTTTTTTTTTTTTTTTTTTTTTTTTACTATGTTGCCCTCGGTAGAGTGCCATGGTGTCACAGCTCACAGCAACCTTACTCTTGGACTTAAGCGATTCTCTTGCCTCAGTCTCCCAAGTAGCTGGGACTACAGGCGCCCCCCACAATGCCTGGCTATTTTCTGTTGCAGTTGTCACTGTTGTTTAGCTGGTCCAGGCTGTGCTCTAACCCACCATCCTCGATGCATGTGGCTAGTGCCATAACCACTGTGCTACGGGCACTGAGGGACGTTTAAATTTTTTAAATTTCAAATTATTATGACGGTACAAATGTTTAGGCTACAGTCTTTTCATTTCTAAGGTAAAGTTCCAGTTGCAGCTGAACACCCTCACATTGTGCACATTAGGGAGATCCCGCCAGTCACCCCCTCCTCCTGCAACTAGCCCTCCCTCTTCCCCATGTTTAAATTTTTATTAAAAAAATTCATAAAGCCAATTTCATTTTTATTTCCACTTCTCTACATTTTCTGTAATACGATTTTTAAAACATATGACATTGGCTCAGCGCCCGTGGCTCAAGCGGCTAAGGCACCAGCCACATATACCTAAGGTGGTGGGTTCAAATCCAGCCCAGGCCCGCCAAACAACAATGACGGCTGCAACCAAAAAATAGCTGGGCGTTGTGGCAGGTGCCTGTGGTCCCAGCTACTTGGGAGGCTGAGGCAGGAGACTCGCTTGAGCCCAGGAGTTGGAGGTTGCTGTGAGCTG